>SJYG01000683.1:632676-665558 GCA_006410535.1 Litocranius walleri
ATACAGAGCTCTCCATTGGCAACAAACACGGCCAAACACTTAGCTCTGTTTCCGGATTCACGGCAGTGTGAGCCTGACCACAGGGTAAAGCTTCCGAAGTCACGTGTTTCTTTGGCTCTATTTGTCTTGGTTTTCACTCATGATTTTCCTTCAAAAGGATGATAAAGGTCAACGAGGTTTTTAAGCGCCAGGTAAAGAAATTATTTGACATTGAACATCCCTGCCCAGCAAAGACGCAGCCCCTTCCATCCTGTATTTAATCCACCTTGTGGAGCAGCCAGCGGGAGAACTTCCTGAATTACAGCCCTAACACTGGGCACTCAGTGCACGTTTGCTGCGCTCAGTGGATTGAATATTGAAGCACTTGGCCTTGACGGCCTTGGAACCCTGGTCTCATAGCAGCGACCTGAGTAAGCAGCGCACGTGCTCTGCTCAGTCACTGCGGTCGTGTCCAACTCTTGGCTAGCCCGTGGCCTGCAGCCCGCCAGGCCCCTCTGTCCATGGGATTCTCCAGGCAAGAATCCTGGAGTGGGCACCACTTCCCTCTCCAGGGGCTCTTCCCCACCCAGGGATCCATCAAACCTGTGTCTCTGTGTCTCCTGCACTGGCAGGCAAGGTCTTTACCACGAGTGTCACCTGCAAAGACCGAGAAGCACAGGCGTTCTATTTTATTCTATAGTATGCATGGCAGTATAGAAAAGGAAAGGCATAAGCATCCGAATGCAGAGTTCCAAAGAAGAGCAGGAAGAGATGAGAAAGTCTTCCTCAGTGATCAATGCAAAGAAATGGAGGAAAACAACAAAATGGGAAAGTCTAGAGATTTCTTCAAGAAAATCAGAGATACCAAGGGAACATTTCATGCAAAGATGGGCTTGATAAAGGACAAAAATGGTCTGGACCTAACAGAAGCAGAAGATATTAAGAAGAGGTGGCAAGAATACACAGAAGAACTGTACAAAAAAGATCTTCATGACCTGGATAATCACGATGGTGTGATCACTCACCTAGAGCCAGACATCCTGGAACGTGAAGTCAAGTGGGCCTTAGAAAGCATCACTATGAACAAAGCTAGTGGAGGTGATGGAATTCCAGTGGAGCTCTTTCAAATCCTGAAAGATGATGCTGTGAAAGTGCTGCACTCAATATGCCAGCACATTTGGAAAACTCAGCAGTGGCCACAGGACTGGAAAAGGTCAGTTTTCATTCCAATCCCAAAGAAAGGCAATGCCAAAGAATGCTCAAACTACCGCACAATTGCACTCATCTCACATGCTAGGAAAGTAATGCTCCAAATTCTCCAAGGCAAGCTTCAGCAATATGTGAACTGTGAACTTCCTGATGTTCAAGCTGGTTTTAGAAAAGGCAGAAGAACCAGAGGTCAAATTACCAACAACTGCTGGATCATGGAAAAAGCAAGAGAGTTTCAGAAAAACATATATTTCTGCTTTATTGAATAAGCCAAAGCCTTTGACTGTGTGGATCATAATAAACAGTAGAAAATTCTGAAAGAGATGGGAATACCAGACCACCTGACCTGCCTCTTCAGAAACCTATATGCAAGTCAGGAAGCAACAGTTAGAACTGGATATGGAACAACAGACTGGTTCCAAATAGTAAAAGGAGTACATCAAGGCTGTATATTGTCACCCTGCTTATTTAACTTATATGCAGAGTACATCATGAGAAATGCTGGCTGGAAGAAACACAAGCTGGAATCAAGATTGCTGGGAGAAATATCAATAACCTCAGATATGCAGATGACACCACCCTTATGGCAGAAAGTGAAGAGGAACTAAAAAGCCTCTGGATGAAAGTGAAAGAGGAGAGTGAAAAAGTTGGCTTAAAGCTGAACATGCAGAAAACGAAGATTACGGCATCTGGTCCCATCACTTCATGGGAAATAGATGGGGAAACAGTAGAAACAGCGAGAGACTTTATTTTTGGGGGCTTCAAAATCACTACAGATGGTGATTTCAGCCATGAAATTAAAAGACACTTACTCCTTGGAAGGAAAGGTATGATCAACCTAGATAGCATATTGAAAAGCAGAGACATTACTTTGCCAGCAAAAGTCCATCTAGTCAAGGTTACGGTTTTTCCAGTGGTCATGTATGGATGTGAAAGTTGGACTGTGAAGAAAGCTGAGCCCCGAAGAATTGATGCTTATGAGCTGTGGTGTTGGACAAGACTCTTGAGAGTCCCTTGGACTGCAAAGAGATCCAACCAGTCCATTCTGAAGGAGATCAGCCCTGGGATTTCTTTGGAAGGAATGATGCTGAAGCTGAAACTCCAGTACTTTGGCCACCCCATGAGAAGACTCATGGAAAAGACTCATTGGAAAAGATTCTGATGCTGGAGGGATTTGGGTCAGGAGGAGAAGGGGACGATAGAGGATGAGATGGCTGGATGGCATCATTGACTTGATGGATGTGAGTCTGAGTGAACTCCAGGAGTTAGTGATGGACAGGGAGGCCTGGCATGCTGCAATTCACGGGGTCGCAAAGAGTCAGACACGACTGAGCGACTGAAGTGATACATGGCAGTCTGAGGAAATAGAAAAAGGGAGAAAACTGCAGAGGCGGTCCATTTCGAGTGCTGGAGATAGAAACACCATCAAATGGTGCACTCCTGGGACTTGCCTGGTTGCCTAGTGGTTAAGGCTCCCCTTCCAAGGCAGGGGGTGCCGGTTCAATCCCTGGTTGGGGAGCTGAGACCCCACCTGCCTTGTGGCCAAAAACCAAACCATGAGAAACAGAAGCAATATTGTGCAAATGCAATAAAGACTTTAAAAAGAGTCTACATTTTAAAAAATCATGAAAAAGGGTGCACTCCTAGCTCATTCTCTATCGAACTATGGGTAGCTGAGTTCTATTCTGCATCTCCAGGTTACTATTACTGCCTCGCCAAAAATTATAGTGACCTCCTCTGTGGTTATTTCTTACATCCCTCTATAGAAGAGTAAGCAAACTCACACATGACACATTCTCTGAGCAGATTCCTATAGCTGAGGCTTAAAAAAATTCCATGGGAGTTGAATGAAAATAAAGCATAGAAGGGTTACAGCAACTGCAAATAAACACATTTGTAAGACTCTATCATCTTGCCGCCATTCACTTATGCACTCCAACGTACAAATCCCTTTCCCCCCACAGAGATCAGCAGCAGACTGTAAAAACTGATGTTCCACTAAGACAGTCACCATCCCAATATATGAGAATAAAGCCAGGGAGTTAGTATCTGCCCACAGCCAGAAGTAATGGAAAATCTGCCCGCCCTTCAAATCAGCTGGTGTGTCCTTTCTGCTTCTCCTCCTTTACCCTTTCTGAATTCTAATTTTCTTTTTTTAACCTGGGACATACTGATTTCACAATACACTTTATTATTAGCTTTTCTCTGCAGGTTTTGTTTGTTCCTGAAAAATTAGGTTTTCATGGAAATTCGCTTTGGTGAGTGAACTGTAGTTAGAATATCATCTTGCTCCAAGTAGGCTCTCAAAATGTGATGGAATAAACTAATGAATGTGTTTATGTCCTGTAAACCCACCTTTTCGATTATATAGCTTTGAAAGAGAAAATTTTAAGGAGGGATTGATTATGAGGAGAGGGATCACCTTTGAAATCCATTGTAGCACTAAGATCGTTCTCTGCCACCATTTTTGGGCCATCTTGTCTAAAAACTCAAAATTAGTCTCTGAATACAGCATGAAACAAACCTAATCTCTACTTAGTGAAGAAGAAAAATGTAGCTGTCAGAGTGTGATAGAACTCTTCCAGGTGTGTTACATCTGAAAAACAGTTGGCAACACACACACAGAACTATGGAGTGTGTACCTGGGTTAGGGGGCTGATGGAGAAAATGTGGGAAGAATTTAATCTCTCCCACTAGATTATAAATTTCGCAGGCAAGAGTCGAGTCTGGTTGCTTGCCTCTGTGGTGGTGCTAGGGGTAAGGAATCCACCTGCCAGTGCAGGAGACATAAGAGATGCGGGTTTGAGTGCTGGGTTGGGAAGAGCCCCTGGAGGAGGGCACGGCAACCTGCTCCATATCCTTCCCTGGAGAATCCCATGGACAGAGGAGCTTGGTGGGCTGCAGTCCAAGGAGCTGCCAAGAGTTGGACACGCACGCACGTTCTCCTGTGGGGCCAGCTGTGGTGGAGTGCCTGCCTCACGTCACAAAGTCAAGAAAGACTTGCTGATTAAAGAATACGGGTTCATTTTCTTCTGTTTCGGTTTTCACAAGGAGCAAACATTACTTTTCCTGTCATAAAAATCAAGATAAAAGTAAATGTGCCATGTGGAGTACGGCAGGACCTCCATCAATCTTTGTTGAATGACTGAATCTAAGCAAAGAACATGAAATCATCCAGGTGAACTGGGACGCATGGGTCACTGTTCTTTCTCAGTACAACCACACATCTTTCATCAGGGCAAAATCGCGAAACCAACAGGGGCGTGCACAGTCTGTGATCCACCCATTTCCAAGCCTTCATGTGCTGCTCCGGATGCTGCAGAGCCCAGGGGTTCTCTGTCACAGCCCGGCGGGTGCATCGCTGCTCCACCCCAGTCACGTCTCCGTCCCCACGCTCGCGTTCCTCTCTCCCTCCAGAATTAGAAGCGCGTGGTCTCCACAGCTGACCCCTTCTCCGGTGACCCTGGTTGCAGCCCCTCCGTCCTGTCCCCGGCCCTGATTCTCTCAAGATCCCTCTTGTTTTTGGAACGCAGTTCCTTCACCAAGGCTTCTGACATTCAGAACACAACCATGCCTGACGCAGGTCTCCTGAAAATACAGACCCAGACACCTGGGCACTCAAAGAGTTGGTCAAACTGTAACCCATTGAGCAAACTTCCCTCCACCTTTCAAAGGTTAGTAATTCATTGAAAATCTGCATCCACTGCGGCTCGGACATGGAAGCAACCTAAGTGCCCGCCAGCAGAGGAATGGATCAAGAAGATGTGATACATACATGCAACGGAGCACTACTCGGCCAGAGGAGGGAGTGAGACCAGGTCACTTGCAGAGGCAGGGATGGGTCCAGAGACTCACATACAGAGGGAGGGGAGCCGGAAAGAGAAAAGCTCATATCCTATATTAGCACATACGTGTGGAATCTAGAAAAACAGTATATACAATCCCGTTTGCAAAGCAGAAATAGAGAGCAAGCCCATGGACAGCAAGCAGGGGAGAGGGGCTGGGATGAATTGCAAGACTGAGATTGACATGTATACATTATTGATATTATGTATAGAAGAGACGCCCGAGAGCCGACTGTATCGTGGGGAACTCTCAGTGCTCTGTGGGGACCTAATGGGAAATTCAAAAAGAGGAGACGTGCATAGGCACAGCTGATCCGCTTTGCTGCATGGTAGAAACTGCTGCAACGCTGTAAAGCAGCTGAAACCCCATAACAATGGATTTACAAACCCTGAGTGGTGTGTACAGCCCTGGGGAGACCAGCAAGGCAGATGGAGGGCATCGTTCAGCATCGCTGGTGAAACGGCCAGATGCCAGCCCCCAGGCTTGGCTGCACTCTCCTCCTTGGACACTGCTGTCAGCTCAGTGCTGGAGCTTCCAGTTCACAGTTCTGATTAGGGTCGGCCTCACGCAGCTCTGTGTTGCCCCTAATCGGGACACTGCCAGTTAGTCTTGTCACTCCCCTGTGGCCCGTGGCCAGCTATGACCTCCCCCCTGGCTCCCCTTGCAACTCCTTGAGGCAGTTTTCTCCCAGTCTTAAGCTGCTGACAAAACAGGACAAAGTTTTTGCTTCCTGACCATCTATTTTCTCCTTAAGTCTTATACTTTGGTTTCTGCCTTCACCAGTCAATGAACTATATCTAAGATAGCCAATGACCTCCTAATTTCAAAATCAGTGATATTCTAGAGAAAAAAATATGTGGACCTCAAGGGCTGTAAAGGGGGGTGGGAAGAGTTGGGAGATGGAAGCTGACAAATATTCACTACTGACACTGTGGATAAGGCAGGTGATGGGAGCCTGCTGGACAGCGCAGGGAACTCCGGGCAGTGCTCTGCAGTGAGCTAAACGGGAAGGACATCCGAAAAAGAAGGGATGTGTGTATCTGCACAGCTGGCTCACTTGCTGAACAACAGAAACTAATACAACATTGTAAAATAACTCTATTCCAACAAGTGCTTTAAACCAAGGATATGCTTCAAATCCTTCATAGTTCTCCTCTCTGAATCATTTCTTATTTCGGACCAGAGATCACAAAGTGGCATCCTGTAGATGAAATTCAAGTTTCAAGGGTGTTTTCTACATGGACACTGTTTTACATAATGTACTTTTCAAGTCTATGACTTGATACAGGGCACCCCTGTTTCACCGTGCTCTGGAGCCATTCCTTGTTACTTTACATGCGACTTGCTTCCAAGATTATTTTCCTGTGTGTTCAAGGGATGTGTGATTGCAATTCTTATTTAAACTCTGTCTCCTTCAAGGTACCTTTCCAGGTTTGGGTGTTACTGTGGCTTTTCTCTTTTAATTAACTTCATGACCACTATGTTCCTTCTCTCCCAAGTTCTCCCAATTCTGCTATCTTGTTACATCTCTGAAATGCAGACTCTTTATAACGATGTGTGTGAACACTAGTCTCTACGTCACACCACCCCGTGGCACCCTTGCCCTCTCTTGCACACTTAGCGGCCACCTTTGACCTGGTGACTCTGCAGAGTCTGCTGGCCTGCAGGCTCTGCCATGCATTTCACATCTTCACTCACAGTTCTAAGTAGCCTCTAAATTCAATACATGCAAACTAATTTTTTTTCCCATTTAGCCTTAAAAGCTAGCTCCTTTGCAATATCCCTTATTATTCTAGCTATTGCTAATCTCGTAATCACTTGGGATTAAAATATCAATTATTTTTCTTTCTCTGATGTCCCTTTGTTGTTAAAGTCTGTTTATTTCCACATCATACTCTTCCTTATCCAGAATTGCATTTCTTTTATAGGATACACATACAAAATAACATTTCCTTATGGACTTATTTTCTTATTCTTATCCTATTTTGATAGTGTCCTTTGTCAGTAGTTATCAAATGAAAGCTCAAATTCTCTATGAAATAATACATTACCCAATATTTTTCTAGACTACTACCAATATTTTTTATTTTTCTAATTATTTATTTTTAACTTTTATTTTGTCTTGGAGCACAATTGATTAACAATGCTGTGTTAGTTTTGTTTTTATAGCAAAGTGATTCAGTTATAAATATATCTATTCTCTTTCCAATTTTTTCCCATTTAGGTTCCGATTTCTCAATTGACAGTATTGAGCAGAGTTAAGCTTCCACCAATCCTTTAAAGTATATAGCTTCTGGAAGATCCTAATTAATAGGTGCACAGTCTATCTTCCCTTCCCAGTAAAGTATCATGGGGGGCTCACTCCCACCCCTGAGCATTTCAGAGCCCATGTCTCCTTTTTAACAGACTAAAGTTTAAAATTCTGAATCTGTAGTCACTTTCAGTTCAGTTCAGTCACTCAGTTGTGTCCGACTCTTTGCGACTCCATGGACTGCAGCACGCCGGGCCTCCCCGTCCATCACCAACTCCCGGAGTTCACTCAAACTCATGTCCATTGAGTCAGTGATACCATCCAACCATCTCATCCTCTGTCGTCCCCTTCTCCTTCTGCCTTTAGTCTTTCCCATCATAGGGGCCTTTTCAAATGAGTCAGATCTTCACATCAAGTGGCCAAAGTATTGCAGTTTCAGCTTCAACATCAGTCCTTCCAATGAACATCCAGGACTGATCTCCTTTAGGATGGACTGGTTGGATCTCCTTGCAGTCCAAGGGACTCTCAAGAGTCTTCTCCAACATCACAGCTCAAAAGCATAAATTCTTCAGTGCTCAGGTTTCTTTATAGCCCAACTCACATCCATACATGACCACTGGAAAAACCATAGCCTTGACTAGATGGACCTTTGTTGGCAAAGTAATGTCTCTTCTTTTTATTTTAATAAGCTGTCTAGGTTGGTCATAACTTCCCTTCCAAGGAGCAAGCATCTTTTAATTTTATGGCTGCAGTCACCATCTGCAGTGATTTTGGAGTCCCCCAAATTTAAGTCTGTCACTGTTTCCCCATCTATTTGCCATGAAGTGATGGGACCAGATGCCATGATCTTAGTTTTCTGAATGTTGAGCTTCAAGCCAACTTTTTCACTCTCCTCTTTCACTTTCATCCAGAGGCTTTTTAGTTCCTCTTCACTTTCTGCCATAAGGGTGGTGTCATCTGCATATCTGAGGTTATTGGTATTTCTCCCAGAAATCTTGATTCCAGCTTGTGCTTCCTCCAACCCAGCATTTCTCATGATGTACTCTGCACAGAAGTTAAATAACCAGGGTGACAATATACAGCCTTGATGTACTCATTTTCCTATTTGGAACCAGTCTGTTGTTCTATGTCCAGTTCTAACTGTTGCTTCCTTACCTGCATACAGGTTTCTCAAGAGGCAGGTCAGGTGGTCTGGTGTTCTCATCTCTTTCAGAATTTTCCACATATTCTCCACCAATACTTGTAATTTAATTTATTCTTTCAACAAGTTAATAAATTATTCACATTTCCCCTAAGCCTACTCTTCTCACCTTATTCATTTTTAGAAGCCATTTCCCAATTACATTTTCTGAAGCCTAGTTCCATTCATTTTTCTGCCCTGTTCAAACGTAATACCAAGCTCTCCTCTTGCACATAAATTAATGTCCAACTTCAGAGCAGGCCATTCCCTCCCCACCCCATGGTCTGAATCCAGACTTCTTTTCCAGCCTGACTGTACTGGTTGTTATATGCCACACTTTATACCAAAGCAGAATTTCCACCTCCCAACTTGTGGAAGACAGATTCTAAAGTGGCTTCTTGCAATCCCATCTCCTGGTGTTCCCAGCCTTGCCTAGGACTGTCCCCAAGAACACAGTCATGACTCAAGAATTTTTTTTAACAAATAGGATGCAGCAGTGGGCACAAGAGGCCTCTGAAAACATGCCTGCGATGACATGTGAAGACTGTGTCAGTGGTTTGCTAGACGCGCATCTTTCTGTGACTGAGTTTAAAGGCTTATGTGAGCAGGCCGCAGGCATGGCAGAGGCTGGGGGGTCCAAATGGGAAGGAACAGAGGTGTCCCCTCTAGGCTGAAGGCTGACGAGAAATGGAAGTATTCAGTCCTTCAACACAAGAAACTGGATTCCGCCAATTCAAGTAGACTCTTCTCCAGTCGAATCTCAGATGACATTGCAGCCCTGACAGAATCTGAGACAGAAATCTTGTGACACACTAAACAGAGGACTCAACTAAGCCATTCCCTGATTCTAGACCCAAAGAAGTGAACCATGAGATAAGGCGTGATGCTCTAAGCAGCAAGTCAGTGGTGATTTCTTACCCAGCAACAGGAAACTGAGACGCATTCTCAGGCCTGAGAAGTCTCCTTCCTCTATAGGATCAGGGATCTTAGCTCTACCATATCTTACAGCTCAGCCCCTCTCACCTTGAGAGGTACTCTCCTGCCTGAGAATGCACTCTCTCCCATTTCTTAGCCCCAGCACCATGTGACTGGGCCTGCTGCAAAGGGATGTTTCCTCCATATTTTTATTTCAGATGTTGCTTCTCTTTTAGGCCATAATCTCTCAAAAGGCAGAATTTGTGTTTGATTAATCTTCAGTATCAAGAAACCTACAACATTGCCTTGCCTGTGTTAGTATATTAATAAATACTTTAATAAATTAATAGAACTTTAGAAAATAACCGAGCCTAAAAGTTTAGGTACTGGGAATATTAAAATACTTAACTTTCTGTTTCATGAAGAAAGACATAGCTCAGTGGGTATCTGATTGGGCCAGAAGATATTGCAGAGAAATAGATTTAAGTTTCCATCATTTATATTTTCTAAATCTACTTAAACTTCTTTGCACTGTGAAATATATGAAGTTTTCAGAAGAACGGTGGAAATGTATGATATTGGAAACAACTTGTGGATATTTAGAAACTAATTTTTACACTAAAGATAACAGTTCTCCTAAAAGTTTTTGCAAGTTACTAAATATTAAAATAAAGGTAAAGCAGTTTAGCTTCATTTCCTCATGGCCTATGATTTTTTAGGTTTCTATTGATAATGAAGTTTTTATCTGCCCTACTCAAAACTCTTGTCTATATTTATAGGGTGATTTCAATTAAAAAACACAAAAACATTGATTAATCACTTAATTCTTTTCAATTCTTCAAAAAAATGTGTAAAAGTAGAAGGTGACGTGAAAAAAAAAATTCTATTTGACACAAAGAGAGTCTAGCTTATTGGTGTGCTTTGTGGAACATCAATCTTTTCATGAAAGGTAGCTATGTTTTTATTAGAATTGCTAAATATTAAAGAAATTGCAATAATGTTTAACATTACATATGGTAGTACTGCTATAGCACGAGAAGGATTCAGGTGTGTATTCTGCTGGGGATGTAATTTCCTGTGTCGGCTCTGCCCGTATTAAGGATGTGTGATTATAATAGCCATATTCTACACGAATTGGCTAATTCCCCAATAGTAGCAAGTGCCAGAGTATCTAGAGGTATGAAATTTTTCTAAAAACTGTTTAAATGTAATTGAGATTCAGAACAGTGTTCTAAACATCCTGCAATTTAAAATTAATCATTTGCAGGACTCTAGTTTAACAAAAGAGTGTTTTCAGATCTTCACCATATAAACCAGGAAGAACTAGTATCACAGCAAATTTACTTTACATACAAATCTAAAGCATTAATGACAGGATGAAAATGATCTTTTATAATCAGAAATCTCAAAGTGGGACTCTTTATCTCAAAAATCTCTGAAAATAAATAAAAGGAATAAAAGCCTCACAACAAATTGATGCTTTATTCCTTAATGTGCCTCTGTCTAGCATGAAACATGCCATTAGCATTCAGAAACTGTTATCAAATCGGTCTACATCAAAAGCGTGTTCACTTGCAAGAATTTGTGTTGTCATTTTGGAAAATTACTTTAAAGCACGCATCCTATAGAATAGGAAATTCTATTGTCAAAAAAGTCATAACATGATATTTAAAAGAGCACATTAAATTGTATATTACTGTAAATATGCTTTTCATAATGGTGTTTGCTAAAATACTTATAAATATCTTGCAGTTTTCAACAATTTAACAGTTTTACACTGAATGGGAGAGTTTAAAATGATATACCCTAATTTTGTGCTTTTCCACAAGGTGATAATTTCAGGATTATCATTATAATAAAATGCATGCTTTAGAAAGTAAATATCTTAAAGCCAATATGCTTATAGTTGTCTGTGACTCTACACATATCTATATCCACATATAATTCTTGTGAATACAGATTTCATATGCTTTCTTGCCCCATAATTCATTTTTCCTAAATAACAGCTAGAGATACCCATTTAAAATAAAGTTCAGATTGTACAATTCTTCTACTTAAAATACTCCAATATCTCCCCACCACACTGTGAATAAATCTAAATTTATCTCTATGACTGGTCCCTCCCTGGTCCTTCTCATCTCATTTCCTGTTGCTTCCCCATTTGGGCATGCAGTGGTTACAATGGCCTAACTTCTGGTCCCTGAATATCCCTGAATATTCCAAGATTCACCTCCTCATTATTTTCTTGTGCTTATTTCCTTCTTGACATGTGAATCTTAGCTTCAATGTCATCATCTCAGAAAAGTCTTTGTGGGTCACCAACCCTAATGTCTGTCCAGTCAAGGCTATGGTTTTTCCTGTAGTCATGTATGGATGTGAGAGTTGGACTGTGAAGAAGGCTGAGCACCGAAGAATTGATGCTTTTGAACTGTGGTGTTGGAGAAGACTCTTTAGAGTCCCTTGGACTGCAAGGAGATCCAGCCAGTTCATTCTGAAGGAGATCAGTCCTGGGTGTTCTTTGGAAGGAATGATGCTACAGCTGAAACTCCAGTACTTCGGCCACCTCATATGAAGAGTTGACTCATTGGAAAAGACCCTGATGCTGGGAAGGATTGGGGGCAGGAGGAGAAGGGGACGACAGAGGATGAGATGGCTGGATGGCATCACCGACTCGATGGACGTGAGTCTGAATGAACTCCGAGAGACGGTGATGAACAGGGAGGCCTGGCGAGCTGCGATTCATGGGGTCGCAAAGAGTCGGACAAGACTGAGCGACTGAACTGACTGAACTGAACAGGAGACCCAGGTTCAGTCCCTGGTTTGGGAAGATACCCAAGAGAAGGTTACTCACTTCAGAATTCTTGCCTGGTAAATGCCATGGACAGAGGAGCCTGGTGGGTTACGGTCCATAGGGTTGCAAAGAACTGGACACGACTGAGGGGCTAGCAGCTTCACTCTTCACTTTCAGCCCTCACGTAGGTGCCATCACCCAGCCATTGCTCATGGGCTCACCCTGCTTAATTTTCTTTAAGCTGTCACCCGTTGTGTACGTGGGCCTTTATCGTCAGTCACAGCCAGTTCATCACAGATGCAAGGCCTGGAATCAAGCAAGTGTTTAGGAGGAATGAGTGCAGCATTCTCGCCTTCTTTTGCCTTTGCTATGTCACCTGTGACTCAGATTCTCCAAGTTGGTTGCCCATCAGTAGAAATGAGATCATAATATTTGTAACAGTTCCTAAGAGTTATTTGAGTAATAAATGAGATAATGCATATTCAGTATTTAACCTGTTGACTGACACATAGAAAGAAGTCAAAGCTGGGCTACCATTTCATTATTGTACATTAGATGTGCATATATGCAGATTTATATATGGAAACAGTGACAAACAGAGACAGAGAGACAGAGGGGGACAAAGGGAGACAGAGACTCGTTCTCATGATAATATANGGCATGCAGTGGTTACAATGGCCTAACTTCTGGTCCCTGAATATCCCTGAATATTCCAAGATTCACCTCCTCATTATTTTCTTGTGCTTATTTCCTTCTTGACATGTGAATCTTAGCTTCAATGTCATCATCTCAGAAAAGTCTTTGTGGGTCACCAACCCTAATGTCTGTCCAGTCAAGGCTATGGTTTTTCCTGTAGTCATGTATGGATGTGAGAGTTGGACTGTGAAGAAGGCTGAGCACCGAAGAATTGATGCTTTTGAACTGTGGTGTTGGAGAAGACTCTTTAGAGTCCCTTGGACTGCAAGGAGATCCAGCCAGTTCATTCTGAAGGAGATCAGTCCTGGGTGTTCTTTGGAAGGAATGATGCTACAGCTGAAACTCCAGTACTTCGGCCACCTCATATGAAGAGTTGACTCATTGGAAAAGACCCTGATGCTGGGAAGGATTGGGGGCAGGAGGAGAAGGGGACGACAGAGGATGAGATGGCTGGATGGCATCACCGACTCGATGGACGTGAGTCTGAATGAACTCCGAGAGACGGTGATGAACAGGGAGGCCTGGCGAGCTGCGATTCATGGGGTCGCAAAGAGTCGGACAAGACTGAGCGACTGAACTGACTGAACTGAACAGGAGACCCAGGTTCAGTCCCTGGTTTGGGAAGATACCCAAGAGAAGGTTACTCACTTCAGAATTCTTGCCTGGTAAATGCCATGGACAGAGGAGCCTGGTGGGTTACGGTCCATAGGGTTGCAAAGAACTGGACACGACTGAGGGGCTAGCAGCTTCACTCTTCACTTTCAGCCCTCACGTAGGTGCCATCACCCAGCCATTGCTCATGGGCTCACCCTGCTTAATTTTCTTTAAGCTGTCACCCGTTGTGTACGTGGGCCTTTATCGTCAGTCACAGCCAGTTCATCACAGATGCAAGGCCTGGAATCAAGCAAGTGTTTAGGAGGAATGAGTGCAGCATTCTCGCCTTCTTTTGCCTTTGCTATGTCACCTGTGACTCAGATTCTCCAAGTTGGTTGCCCATCAGTAGAAATGAGATCATAATATTTGTAACAGTTCCTAAGAGTTATTTGAGTAATAAATGAGATAATGCATATTCAGTATTTAACCTGTTGACTGACACATAGAAAGAAGTCAAAGCTGGGCTACCATTTCATTATTGTACATTAGATGTGCATATATGCAGATTTATATATGGAAACAGTGACAAACAGAGACAGAGAGACAGAGGGGGACAAAGGGAGACAGAGACTCGTTCTCATGATAATATATAATGATACTACAGCTGAAGCTGGTATTTATGGCATTTATAAATATTTTAAGATCTAAAAAATAATTCACGACAAAAGATTACATTTTGAATTGTAAAAGAAACATTAAAGGCTGTATGATGATTTTAAAATGATTTTATCAGCTTATTTTTAAGTTATTTTTTCCTTAAATTTTGCCTGTATTTTATTACAAATATAAAGTAATCAAATGGTACAGAAGTGTATGAAATAAACTTTCAAAAGCACCTCATTCCCACTTAACTGCATAATTGTCAGCTACATCTTATATTGTGCATGGTTTTATGAAAGCATGTTGATTCAAACGCTCTACTGCTTTTATTACTTCATGGCCTGCTGAAGATTAACACAATTTTTTAAATTAAGTGGCTGGTGGGCAGACAATAAGTATCATTTGATAAAAGAATCATATTATTTTTAAATGTTTAAAAATATGACTAAGTGAGAATTTATGTTTATATTACATATATTGTATTCTCATTTACCCCAGAAAATTTTATTATCTCACATTTAGAATTTATTATGCTTCTTTAAGAGTCTTCTGCTTGTAATATCACTAGAAACAGATTCTCTTTACATATTTACTTAGAATGTGGATTTTAAAATCTAGGGGGCTGGGGGGAGTTGGGAGACTGCGGCTGACATGTATATATTACTATGTATAAAACAGATCACTAACGAGAAAGCACCATGCAGCACCGGGAATTCTATTTAATGCACCGTGGTGACCTGAAGGGGGGGGGAAGTCCACAAAGAGGGGATGCAAGTCTTTGTATGGCTGATTGGCTGATTTATGCATAAATATAAACCTATGTGAAGTCATGCCACTTTTGAGACATCATATATGGCATCCTTTGGGAAAGGCGTAGTGTGAGAGCTACAGAAAGAAAGACTGACACCAAGTACCTGACTCCTTTACCCCACTCAGGGAGAGTTCTTAGCTACACTTGTTATTCTAGGAAAATATATGTCTGACTGAAGAGGGAGCATAAGAGTTTTGGCATCCTTTTTTCCTCTCTTAGCAAGTGAAGCATGAAAGGTTTTACTGAAAAGAAGATCAAAATGAAGAGCAATTGAATTTGCTTGAGTTTTGGTTAATCATCTCTAATCATTCTTTGTCCTTGCAAAATGTAAAGAATCATGCTAATTCACTTCATGGCATTTGGGTTACAAGGAGATATTTCAAAAGTATCAAATTCAATGAGTGTAGTAGCACCGAATTCTAAACTACAAATGCTCCAGATTCAACTTGTATTCCATCAGGCTATGTTCAATCATTAATTTAAAAGTAAATATAGAGAGTATTGTATATATTGTCTGTATGTATGTTTGAGAAGGGAATTTGTTGCTTGTTCTTCATAAAATGATGGTAACTGGGTTCTGGTTCATTTTGGAGAAAAAATTTGAATAGCAAGGATGGGAAAAATTGGAGATATTTTTCTTTTAAATGACAGGCTATTGTTCTATTGTGGATATGGCAACGCTTAAAGAAGTTCCATATGGCTGGAGTATGGTAACACCACCGATAATTAAAGACTGTACAGTGTCTCTACTTAGCTATGATACTGTAACCAAAATTATTTTAGGACTAAAAAGAATTACAGCTTTTCTCCAGTCCAACCCTGTCATTTAACAGTTGAAGAAACTGAGGCTCAGTTCAATGAATTTTCTCTTTCAAAGCTACTCAGCAATTTGACAGGGAGAGGGACTGGAGCCCACACACTGACATCTAGGAAGAGGGTCACTGCCCTGGGCTGCCAGACTGCTCCTGATAATGAGAGGGGCACATATTTTAACTGTCCTCCTGACGTCGATCTTTTCTTTACCTTCTCTAGAAAAGTAGCTCTGGAGAATTGTAGTGGTGGTGATGAGAGTAGTCCTGATTAATTCTGACTTTCAATTACATGTACATTCTGATATCTCAAAATTCATCTTCCTATCCACCGGAAATCCACTGTATTTTTTCTCTTCCCCTTACAAGTTACAGCAGATAATAAGTGAGTATCTCAGAAACATACTATTGTGCATTAGCATTTTTCCATGGTGTATTTTTTAATATCACTTCAAATTTTAAAAATACAATTCAATGATCAGAAACCTAGGAGGGAATGGAAACACATCTGATTAACTAAGTCGTGGTTTATGGTACTAATTTATCTTAATTCTTGCAAATACTTGGATAATACAGTTGGAGAGGTGGCATCAATTCACTCTGCTTTACAGGTGACTGGACTGAAATAAGCGCTTCCCAGGGGGCGCCAGTGGTAAGAACTCGCCTGCCAAAGCAGGAGACATAAGAGGCGCGGGTTCAGTCTGTGGGTCGGGAAGATCCCCCGGAGCAGGCGTGGCCGCCCACTCCAGTATTCTTGCCTGGAGAATCCCACGGACACGGGAGCCCGGCAGGTTACAGTCTATGGGGTTGCACAGAGTCGGGCACGACTAAGGCGACTTAGCAGGAGCACAGACTAAACTCACATCCTTTGAACTCATTCATTTAGTTGCTTGATGTGACCCATGACATACTAACCGACTGTTTGGCCCACGCCCTGGAGCTGCTCCGGAACACGCCCTCGTTTCGGACCCATGACACACTAACCGACTGTCTGGCCCACGCCCTGGAGCTGCTCCGGAACACGCCCTCGTTTCGGCTGCCCCTTCTCGGCTCATGCTGGCAAAGAATTTTGATGCCCAATATTTAGTGTGAGTTGTTCAGTCCTGTCTGACTCTTCCTGACCCCATGGACTGCAGCCAGCCAGGCTCCTCTGTCCATGGAATTCTCTAGGCAAGAATACTGGAGTGGGTGGCCATTTCCTCCTCCAGGGAATCTTCCCGACCCAGGGATCAAACCTGTATCCCCTGTGTCTGCTGCATTGCAGGCAGATTCTTTACCCACCATTTGATTAATGTCAAAACTTTTGAGCATGTAGTAGTTTTTATCATTATATGATGCTCCTCCTTGAATCATATCTTTCTTTTAGCCCAAATGACATCTTTTCCAATATTGAGTCTTCTGCCATGGGGTTGCTAAGAGTCAGACACAACTTTTCATTTTCATGCCCTGGAGAAGGAAACGGCAACCCGCTCCAGTGTTCCTGCCTGGAGAATCTCAGGGACGGGGGAGCCTGGTGGGCTGCCATCTATTGGGTCGCACAGGGTCAGACACGACTGAAGTGACTTAGCAGCAGCAGCTGTTTTATTGCATTTTTTTTTCATATTTTTGGCTGAAAATTTTCACTTCCAAACGTCCCCTGTCAGTTGTTGTAGATGTATCTCGTGGAAACATGGTGCACACGGGTGTTAGATATTTTGTTGTTGCTCTTTAGTTGATCACTTGTGTCCGACTCTCTGCGACCCCATGAACTCCAGCCCGTCTGGCTCCTCTGTCTATAAGATTTTCCAAGCAAGAACACTGAAGTGGAGTGCCATTTTCTCCTCCAGGGGATCTTCCTGACCCAGGGATTGAACCCATTTCTCCTGTTTGGTACATTCTTTACCACTGAGACACTATAAAAATCTACCTTTATTGACAAAATCCACGTTCCACTCATATTTTGAATGAAGATCAATATATTTCATGTTTATTACTCACTTTAAATTTTCTCTTTTTTCCCCTTTCTCTTTTTTATTTCATCAAATTGCTACTTATTTCAGTTTTTATTTTGTCAGTTTGTATTTAAATCATATTTTTCATTTGGCTAATAATAAATGTACGTTTTTCCTGCTCATCTATTTAGACGCCTGTGCTTCTACTGTTAGGAGAAAAAGACAACCGGCCGTTTTCCTGGTCCAGAGGCACCGTCTTATCCAGCACAGTCTTCAATTCTCTTTGCCTTCACCTGCGTCACTCACAATGCCAACAAAAATATTAAAACTTTAAGAATTATACCAGGTCTTTACAATCTTTGAAATATGTTGCTTCAACTTCAAGACTTTTTAATCTAGCATTGAATCACTCACTTCTGAATGTTCGTGTATCAAGGCATAAGCTATGGATAAAGAGATACATGGGCTGATGGATGGTTAAGTGTACAGATCACCACCCTCTTTCCTCTTAATCTTCCTTCTATGGAATTATTTTTCAATTGGTGAGTCTTTTTTTTTCCCAAGTATTTTTTCATGCAGGTATTTGGGTGATATGTTTTCTAAATTATTGCTGCCATTGTTTAGTCGCTAAGACGTGTCTGATATTTTGCAACCCCATGGACTGCAGCACGTCAGGCTTCCCTGTCCTTCACTTTCTCCCAGAGTTCGTTCAAACTCATGTTCATTCTGGAGAAGGAAATGGAAACCGAGTCCAGTATTCTTGCCTGGAGAATCCCATGGACAGAGAAGCTTGGCTGGCTAGAGTCCATAGGGTCGCAGAGTCAGACACGACTGAAGCAATTAGCATGCACGCGTGTTCAGTGATACCATCCAACCACCCCATCCTCTGTCTCCCCATTCTTTTCTCGCCCTCAGTCTTTCCCAGCAACAGGATCTTGTCTATTTTCAGATAAATAACATCTCAGCTGATTATAGGATCCTTGAGTTGTAGCTGTTTTTCTTTTTCCTCTTTTCTGGATGCTTCAGTCATTATTAATTAGATAATAAAACAGTGCCAAACACTTCCCCCACTTGTAGGTAACTTTCATTTCTGCTTGGAGGCTTGTGTGTTTCAAACTCTTTGACTTTAGAATTTTGCGAGGATGTGTTTGATTCATTTCCATATTCATCAATTTGGTTTAGAACTAGGAAAGTCATTTCACTCTGCAGACTCGATCCTTTCTCCTTGTCAGGAAAATTCTCTAATCAAGTCTATTTAACTGCTGCTTCTCCTCTCTTTTTGTTCTTTTCCTTCTTCTGGAAATTCTATCATTTATATTTCATCTCTCAGATCTTGCCTTAAATTCTGTACCTTTTCTCTCATGATTGCCATCTCTCTATATATGTGTTTGCATTGCGATTCGAGATAATATTTGTACTTGACCTCATAGACCACTTATTGTGATTACTATACAAACCATCTTCTTTTTCAAATTAGATACTATATTGCTTACTGTGAAATAATGGTTTGTGTTTTATTTCTTTTTGTTATTGTTGCAGAATAGAAAACTTTTAAATATTGAGTGCTCTGAACATAATTCTCTTATTTCCGATTTTCATCTATCTCCACCAGCAGTTCTAATTCACTGCAAATGTGTCCTTCTTATTCTGTCTGATATTGTCTCTCCAACTGCTGGGAAATTTTTAAAAGGTTGTTATTTTTTTCCTTGCTATTTCATGCACCTCAGGACTAGAGGTTAGAGTTGTCTAAATGATTAGACTCCCATTGATATGAAAAGCGAGAGCTTTGGTGCCCAGTCTAGAGGCACGGATACTTTTGCCAAAGCAAAGGAGGAAGGTTCCTCACTCAGTGGCTTCACTGAACTATTCCAGCCTCCAAGACATGTTGATTTCCTCTTTGATCTTCCAGGGCTCTGGAACACACTTGCATACTCACTCAGAACGATCTCAGTGTTCTTCTTATGAGTTCCCAAAATGTAAAAAGCAACTGTGAGAGAAAAAAATAAGAGAACTGTAGGCTAAGCCCAGAAGGGATAATGATGTCAACCTTCTACCTGTAGGCACACAAATCTCTAAAAGGTAGGGTCATTCTAGTGCCTACTTCTTTGTGGTCTTTTCCCCAGGCAGTAACCACTTTCCCCAGGAGCTGACTCTGACCCAGTTCTTTGTGCTGTGATCTCAACAGATGCCAGACCCCAATTATGCCAGTTGTCCGTGAATTCCAAGATCTCTTTGGTTGACAGAGTTAAATTGCTTGGAATGGGAGTCGACAGGAAGGGTGGGCATCTTACTGCAGGATTCCTGCTCATGGTATTTATTTTCTATTACACTCAGATAATGAGCTGGTCAAATACAACATTCACTCACTCAGGAAACACTAGGCTACCTACTGTGATACCAGAGAACTATGCCTTGATGTTTTGCCCTTGCCACTCAACTAACATGTATGTGCAAGGAAGACAGGTGTAAGAGCCTCTGTTTCTTTCACAGCACAAGTAGCATTTTTATGAGTGTTGAAGGACCTAGTAAATGAACTGCCCCAAGGATGTTCTAGAAAGATTCATAATGGAAATTGTGAACTAGAGATGCCAAACATGTAAACTAATTGAAGAGAAAGCCATTATAATATAGTTTTGAACAAGAATATGAAGATGTGCTACAAATACACGATGGAATGTCAGTCATAAAAAGAATGAAATAATGCCTTTGCAGCGACATGAATGCACCGAGATGGTCATCAGAGAAGGCAATGGTGCCCCACCCCAGTGCTCTTGCCTGGAAAATCCCATGGACGGAGGGGCCTGGTGGGCCCATGGGTCGGACACGACTGAGCGACTTCACTTTCACTTTTCACTTTCACGCTTTGGAGAAGGAAATGGCAACCGACTCCAGTGTTCTTGCCTGGAGAATCCCAGGGACAACGGAGCCTGGTGGGCTGCCATCTTTGGGGTTGCACAGAGTCGAACACGACTGAAGCGACTTGGCAGCAGCAGCAGAGATGATCATACTGAGTGACATCAGACAGAGAAAGACAAACACCGCATTGCTTACAGAGAAAGTGAAAGTCGCTCAGTCGTGTCCGACTCTCTGTGACCCCATGGGCTGTAGCCCACCAGGCTCATGGGTCCATGGAATTCTCCAGACAAGAATACTGGAGTGGGTTGCTAATTCCTTGTCCAGGGGATCTTCCCGACCCAGAGACTGAACCCGTGTCTCTTACGTCTCCTGCTTTGGGAGGCGGATTCTTTTACACTGTGACACCTGGGATGCCGGATGTTGCTTGTATGTAGAATCTAAAAGCAAGAACAAATATCATTTTGCTTACATATGGAATCTAAAAAATGATACAAATAAACTTATTTACAAAACAGAAATAGAATTATAGACATAGAAAGCAAACTTATGGTTACCAAGGAGAAAAGAGGGATGGGGGGACATGAGGGATTTAGTATCAGCAGATGCACACTATTGCATATAAAACAGATAAACAACAAGGACCCACTGGGGAGCACAGGGAACTGCACACAGTACCTCATAATAACCTATATGGGAAAAGCTTACAAAAGAAAATGCGTAACTGAATCACTATGCACCTGAAGCTAATGAAACAGTGTCAACTAACTATATTGCAATAAAAAAATAGAATATGGTTCCACAGTGTAGTCATTCATGGACAAAGTGGAATTAGCTTGCACTAGTGTTTTTGAACATTTATAATCTGCACCTCCCTCAAATACAAATAAAGCCTTTATACCCAACGTCGTAAAAAATTATCAGGTAGGACTCAGATAATTTATCCAAAATTTTTTGTTGAGTTTTGTTGACGTTTGGATTTTAATTTTTTCAAAAAATAAAATCATAATATGGAATATCTTTTTCAAATTTCTGTCCTTCACCCATGATGATGGGTTTAGAGTCAGTGAGTTGCATCATAATCATTTGCTTGAACTGGTTTATAACCTGTTACATCATTAATAAATACTGAGTTGTTGTGACCAAATTGATGATTTTATTCTGCTGAAATCAGAGCATCCAAACACATTATGGTTTCAGGTTATGGTAGAGTTGGAAAACATCTTTGATAACACACAGTGAGAGTCAAACATAATGCTGTATAACTCTTGTTACTTCTGTTTGGCCCAATATTTGCAGCAATGATTTGATATATGATTTATAAACCAACTTCTTTGAACTTCCCTGGTGGCTCAGACGGTAAAGTGTCTGTCTACAATGCGAGAGACCTGGGGTTCGATCCCTGGGTCGGGAAGATTCCCTGGAGAAGGAAATGGCAACCCACTCCAGTACTCTTGCCTAGAAAATCCCATGGATGGAAGAGCCTGGTGTAGGCTACTGCCCATGGGGTCGCAAAGAGTTGGACACGACTGAGTGACCTCACTTCACTTAGAAACCAACTTTAGGGTGTGGCTCTGAAGCAAAACCTTTGTGGAGCAGGGGTGCTGGCAAAGAGTTGCTTCAAGACATAGAAGCTTAGAGTAAGTCACCGTTATCTCTGGCTGTCAGACAAACAAGGAGTTACTCTAACTCGCTGTCAGGTTGCAAGAGTAAGAAATCATGACACAGAAAGATGATAGCATGTCTCACATCTGAAGAAACATACATTCACAGCATTCAAAACACGTACTAACAGGATATCAAAATGGCAAAACTGGAAGTAAATTTAAAAGACTTCTGCCTTCACAGCACTTCTGATGCTGAAATCTCTCTAATCAGACACCCAGACCACTTTGGGGTCGTAAATCGTGGTGGTGAATCGGTGTGCAAGCTCACAGTGGCTGGCAGAGGCTCCACAGGCACGAAAGGCCGCCCAGAACTAGAAATCACGTCGGTGCCAGCCCGGATAAAGCACCGCTCCTTCCAGCAGGGAAGAGCCCCAGTGCAACCCTTCCACCACCAAGTCACCGGCTCCCTTCTGGGCGACGTCACCTCAGGGCTTTCTACTGGTTCTGTGGCTTCCAGGCTGAGCCCTGGGCAGCAGCTGCTAGACCATTTCGGTGGATGGGAATCCAGGCTCTGGGCCCAAAGAATCACCAGCCTCATGGTCAGGTTTCCCATTTGCTTGGTTCTGACCAGGCTCAGAGTCCACGGTGTGAGAGAGAGTATCACCCGCTCTCAGTCACTTCCTCTCCCCATGACTGGCTCACTGCATTAGGCCACACCTGTGCCCACATCAACACTAAGAGTAAACAACAGAAGCAACCTAAGTGTCCATCGGCATCAAATAAAGGGTCCACGTTCACATACTCAGGTTGCTGAATCAGGTTGTTAATAGATAAAGCTGTGACCCAAAATATAAGGGACTATTTCTCAGCCATGCAAACGAATGAAATATGCCATTCGCGGCAACATGGATGGGCCTAGAGATGATCATATTAAGCACAGCGAGTCTCCCAAAGGAAGAGACATGTCATGTGTCACATATATGTGGATTCTAAACTTCGACACCAACGAACCTGTCTGTGAAACAGAAACCGACACAGAGAAACTCCCAAACAGAGAGAGCAAACCTGTGGTTGCAAAGGGGGAGGCAGGCTGGGGGAGCGACGGCCTGGGAGTGTGGGGTTCGCAGAGGTAGACTGTTATCTATAGGATGGACCAAGAACGAGGACCGACTGCAAAGCACAGGGAACTGTCTCCAGTATCCTAGGACAGCCATAGTGGAAAAGAGCAGGAAAAAGAAATGTAGGCTACTGCCCATGGGGTCGCAAAGAGTTGGACACGACTGAGTGACCTCACTTCACTTAGAAACCAACTTTAGGGTGTGGCTCTGAAGCAAAACCTTTGTGGAGCAGGGGTGCTGGCAAAGAGTTGCTTCAAGACATAGAAGCTTAGAGTAAGTCACCGTTATCTCTGGCTGTCAGACAAACAAGGAGTTACTCTAACTCGCTGTCAGGTTGCAAGAGTAAGAAATCATGACACAGAAAGATGATAGCATGTCTCACATCTGAAGAAACATACATTCACAGCATTCAAAACACGTACTAACAGGATATCAAAATGGCAAAACTGGAAGTAAATTTAAAAGACTTCTGCCTTCACAGCACTTCTGATGCTGAAATCTCTCTAATCAGACACCCAGACCACTTTGGGGTCGTAAATCGTGGTGGTGAATCGGTGTGCAAGCTCACAGTGGCTGGCAGAGGCTCCACAGGCACGAAAGGCCGCCCAGAACTAGAAATCACGTCGGTGCCAGCCCGGATAAAGCACCGCTCCTTCCAGCAGGGAAGAGCCCCAGTGCAACCCTTCCACCACCAAGTCACCGGCTCCCTTCTGGGCGACGTCACCTCAGGGCTTTCTACTGGTTCTGTGGCTTCCAGGCTGAGCCCTGGGCAGCAGCTGCTAGACCATTTCGGTGGATGGGAATCCAGGCTCTGGGCCCAAAGAATCACCAGCCTCATGGTCAGGTTTCCCATTTGCTTGGTTCTGACCAGGCTCAGAGTCCACGGTGTGAGAGAGAGTATCACCCGCTCTCAGTCACTTCCTCTCCCCATGACTGGCTCACTGCATTAGGCCACACCTGTGCCCACATCAACACTAAGAGTAAACAACAGAAGCAACCTAAGTGTCCATCGGCATCAAATAAAGGGTCCACGTTCACATACTCAGGTTGCTGAATCAGGTTGTTAATAGATAAAGCTGTGACCCAAAATATAAGGGACTATTTCTCAGCCATGCAAACGAATGAAATATGCCATTCGCGGCAACATGGATGGGCCTAGAGATGATCATATTAAGCACAGCGAGTCTCCCAAAGGAAGAGACATGTCATGTGTCACATATATGTGGATTCTAAACTTCGACACCAACGAACCTGTCTGTGAAACAGAAACCGACACAGAGAAACTCCCAAACAGAGAGAGCAAACCTGTGGTTGCAAAGGGGGAGGCAGGCTGGGGGAGCGACGGCCTGGGAGTGTGGGGTTCGCAGAGGTAGACTGTTATCTATAGGATGGACCAAGAACGAGGACCGACTGCAAAGCACAGGGAACTGTCTCCAGTATCCTAGGACAGCCATAGTGGAAAAGAGCAGGAAAAAGAATGCATATATTCACGTTAACTTTACACCTGAGCTAACACAACATTGTGAGGCTTAAAAAAATTCTGTTTTAGTTAAAAAAATGAATAAGAATAGACAGACGTGTGTGGGTGTATGTATTTTAGGTGAAGTGGGATGGGAGTGTTTGTGGTGGAATATGTCTCTCCAATACCTTTTTTCTTTGTTATTGAGGTACAGTTGATGTATAAGATTATACAAATTACAGGTATATAACACAGTGATTCACAATTTTTAAAGCCTACCTCCATGCATGGTTATTATAAAATACAGTATCTGCTATATTCCTCATGTTGTACAATATATTCTTGCAGCTTATTTTACAACTAGTAGCTAGCATCTCATTTTCTTCTATACAGCACCTCTGACTCACCTGTCCACTATTTTCTAGCCCTGAGACACATAAAACTCTCAATTTTCTTCAGGTAAACTTTCAGAGTTCGAATGACCCACTCTGAACTTAGCTGTCAGAGGACATATTTGTTTCTAAAAGGCATAGGGTTTCCCGTGATACTCTTGCAGATAAAAGTGAACGTTGAGTGGATGATAATAAACTTACACAGTAAGTAACCGCTCCCAAAGTTTATCACACTCTGAATCACTGTCGCCCTAGTTAGGGTCCTTATGACATGCTCTGAGTTCTGTCGCTTAATATTTTTATCACTGACATGGATAAAAATAAAGGTACACTTAGCAAAGCAGAGGTAGATGAAAAATATCCAGCTTTAAAAATAGATTTAAATTGCGGTACAAAATTAATAAGATGGAATTCAGGGAAGCATTCCACATTAGAATCGTACAGCAGCTAAAACCCATGTGGTTCAAGCCGCTGGCTCTGCGGATGAGGACACTGATGCTCAGAGACGAGGTGATTCACCCGGAAGCCTGCTCCGGACGGAGCCAGGCTGGGACTCTGGGTTCTTTCTCCAGTGCTGTCTGCACTACGCTTTCATCTTCTGTACTCTGTAGAGAGCCTCCAGAGTACTCTCGGAAACTGATGTTTCATTTGCAGAATTCCAGATAGATTTAACAACCTGAGCGTATGAATGTAAAGTCCTTTATTTGGGCCCAAGCAGAAACACGAATCCCTGGCATCTGTGCACAATGGACAAGGCAGAGGTGGAAAAGACATGGGCTTTTCTTTCTGCTGCAGAAGTCTCTAAAATGTGATTTGACTTCATAACGAGCTAACTCCACTCAGATTGCACCAGCAGGCATGAAGCATCGGGGTCGAGAGCAGCTTTTGCGCATTCTGTCCGGTCGTGAGATGCCAGCCTACCCCGCACTGCGCTGCCCCCCCAACAGCCTCACAAAACAAGACTTCTATCACAGGGCCGTCTGCAGGGAGAGGATCCGGAAATCATGACCGAAACCAAGTGTTGGTTAAAACTGGCCATGAGATACTGGCCTGGGGAAAACATGCGCTTTAGTTATGGGTGTGCTTATATGTTTGGTACAAGACATTATGAAACAGCAGTGAGGTGAATAAGGGACTTCTTTCTAATCATGTTCAGTTCTGTCTGAAGTGATCTAAATTTTCTGTAATAAAGAGACGCTGCCAAAGCTCAATTCTCTTTCTGATTAAAAACATTTAATCCTCTTTGCTTTTATTAATCTAAAGTGACTCAGTACTCTTTTTAAGGAAACCACAAAGAGTTACGTTTGTGTGTGTGGTGCTTGAATATGTTACCCACTGAGCCGAAAGATATAAATCCCAGAAGCACTTTTATTCTTCTGGCCGTTGGGCTGTACAAGCGATTTGCTATAGAACTTTTATTGGCGTGTTTCTCACTTAACCTCGCCTAAATGTCTGTAGATTTATGAGTTGCCCCCTTGTTTTAAATCTGTGAAAGGATTTTATTTAAAAGCATAATTTATTTTATTAATAAGTAATATCTTATTTCCACATGGTGTTAGTAGGTATGGTTCAAAGACATTAAAAATAAAATGCACATTTTCTCTTTCTTCTCTTGAAATATCCTGTTTTTTCACAATGAGAAATATTTTGAAGTATTAGAAAAATTGGGTTGAACATAGGTTACTAGTTAAAACATTCAA
Source organism: Litocranius walleri (assembly GCA_006410535.1). NCBI lineage: Eukaryota > Metazoa > Chordata > Mammalia > Artiodactyla > Bovidae > Litocranius > Litocranius walleri. The sequence continues at coordinate 659,478 of SJYG01000683.1, forward strand.
AGACTATACACATTCATGTTAAAAACACCGTGATAAACTTTCCCTAACTGTGAAATTTAAAATATTGCTGTAAACTATCCATAAAGCAAATTTCTCTGACACTATTGATTTTGAAATAAAAAAATATGATTCACACTGATTTTTGTCAGTGAAATAAGAGAAGATAGTTAAAATAGTAAAGTTTAAAAACAAATCAAAGCATGAACATTGATAAATGACCTCTGACTCAGTTCTCTAAACTTTAATATTAAAAAAATAAGACTTTTATGTTACTATTTTATGCACTTGGATGTCACCCAGTGTATTATATTTGTAACATGGACAATATACCCAATGAATTATTTAGGTATAAAAAATGTATATGTCTTTATTTTTATAATTTATATCAGAAAATGTTCGGTTCAGTTCAGTTGCTCAGCTGTGTCCGACTCTTTGCAACCCCATGAACCGCAGCACGCCAGGCCTTCCTGTCCATCACCAATTCTTGGAGCCTACTCAAACTCATGTCCATCGAGTCAGTGATGCCATCCAACCTTCTCATCCTCTGCCATCCCCTTCTCCTCCTCCCCTCAGTCTTTCCCAGCATCAGGGTATTTTCAAATGAGTCAGCTCTTTACATCAGGTGGCCAAAATATTGGAGTTTCAGCTTCAACATCAGTCCTTCCAATGAAAACCCAGACTGATCTCCTTTAGGATGGACTGGTTGGATCTCCTTGCAGAAAATGTTAGCAATTTTTAATTTTGAGAAAACTTAGCAAATACAAGTTTAAACTCCATCATTTCAGGTTTTCCTGCAAGCCTCTTTCTCCTTGTGCTGTGCCCAGTTGCTTTAATCATGTCTGACTCTGAGGCTATGGGCTATAGCCCATCAGGCGCCTCTGCCCATGGGATTCTCCAGGCAAGAATACTGACCTGGGTTGCCATGCCCTCCTCCAGGGGATCTTCTCGATCCAGGGATCCAACCCAAGTCGCTTTAGTCTCTTGCCTTGAAAGGTGCGTTCTTTATCACTGGCACCACCTGGGAAGTCTCCTTCTCCTTGGATGCATCTAATCTGGGGAGATGGCGCCCCAAGGCCTTGAGTGCTGTTGAGGGGACTCACTCACTGGTGTCCACCCATGCGTGTGCTGCCCGCAGGTCTCCAGCGGCCTCTGCTCCCTCTTGGAGACACTGAGTTGACCACAGCTACAGTCCAGGGGTGGGGTCAGGTCCGCACGGTTGACCTCCGGCAGGCCCACACTTCAGACCACCTGCTGCTGGTGTTCAGGGTTATCTGGAACTTTCCCCACGAGTCTGATCCCATGTGAGGAAAGGGCAAGTCTCCTCTCTGAGTCCCTCCCTCTCTCCTCGTGTCCTGCCATTCATTCCCCGGGCCCAGTGCCTTTGCTCTTTCAAAAGATTCTCTGTAGAGTCTGACATTCTTGCTTCCTTCTCCCATTCTTTTTCTTTTAGCCCTCAGAAATTATTTTTAATTTTACTTGAGTCTCTTTCTCATTCGGAACAAAAAAGAAAAAAGACTTAGTGTTTTTCCAGTTTTTGTCTCTCCTAAACCTTGATCACTATTTTTTTTTCTTCCATAAAGCCAGAGGTTTCCTGCTGGCATTATTTCTGGTCCTCTCTTGGAAGATGAGAGTGTCAAGTCCTCAAGGCAGCGTAGTGGAGGGAGAGGCATCACTAGGTTGGAAGGAAAGAAGGGTGAGGACGGAATGGTAGCAAAGCTGGCTTACACTTTATGACATGGTCTGCTGTGCCTTTTCCTATGTTATTTTAATCTATTTCACTTTACCTGTTTTACTTTATTTCATTTATATTGGAGTGTAATTGATTAGCAACGTTGGGTTAGGTCCAGGTATGCAGCAAAGTGATTCAGTTATACACACACGTGTATCTGTTCCTTTCCAAATCCTCTTCCCATTTAGCTGATTACAGAATATTGAACAGAATTGGAGATGATCATACTAAGTGGAGTAAACTGGGCAGAGAAAGATAAATGCCATATGGCATGGCCTGTTTGAGGAGTCTCTAATACGATACAGATGAACTGATTTGTATAAAATAAGACACAGACTCAGACACAGACTCAAATAAACAAACTGGCAGATTTAGAGAAAGAATTTATGGCTACCTGCCGGGGTCCAGCCCTGGTGGATCCAGGGTAATTCGAAGCAGGGACAGAGTCAGCGTCCTAGGAATTAATTGCTTAATTAAACATATAGAAGAAGATCAGAAAGAAATAGTGTAGTAGGAAAATTAGTGGAGAAAAAGAGGCTGAATAACTTGGTTTACGTGGGATATCAATGAAGCTTCGAGACAGAAGCTTGCACCACCTACGTAGGCCACCAGTGCCCACTTGAATATCAGAGGATGCCCCACCTTGGGCTCCCTCTCACATGGAACTTAAAAGCTGGGGCAAAATTAGCAGGCTTGGCAAGCACCCATGCTCCAGATGGGAATTCAGCCAGAAAAACGGAGAACAAGAAAGAACGACACAGGGGAATCAGTCTTCCCAGAAACTGATCTGTTTTCTTTATTTTCAGGTTTGCTTATATACTTTTTGTTACACATAGAGACAAATGGAAATTTTAAAGTCACGTGGGGATCAGCAGTCCTGATCTTTATCAAAATCAGGTGCTTCATATAAATGTATACAAAAAGGTCTTAGGGGTTTTACATCATCTTCTGGCCATGAGGCCTGCTGACATTTTATGATCCTTTCTTTCTGATAATGGTTAGTCAACCAGAAAACTTATTTTCCAGGGGTGATTTTTCTTAAACCAGGCACCACCCTCCGAAGGTACCAGACAAAGTTGCATTCCTGTAGGGTGAGGGTGCAGTGAGTGGGTTACAATTAAGAAAGGAATTTGCTTAGCTCAAGGCTAACTTGATTAATCTTAAAGATTAATACTTATTTCTTCTATATGCTAGTTATATATTCATTAACATGTATAAGGGCAGGGGATTTAGCAGCAAACACTGGCCCAATAAATGAAAAACCCTTCACCAATATAATTCCTAATCAACCCACTATACTAATAATTTCTAACTTCCTAATATCTCATGCCTCTTACGGTTGGGAGGCTGTAAACAATCACATGTTGCCGGATGAACCTGTATAGGCAGGCTAGATAAACTTCAGAGGAATTGTTAGTTGAAACACTCTTGTCACGCCCAGGAATCTTTATTAACTGGAGTTGTAGTTTAACTCCTTCTCCGAGAGAGGTGATGGGGGAGAGCCCCCCATAATGTCAGAGGTGTAGGTAAGAGCATAAAACAGTAAAGTAGGCAGACTCTGGTTTTGGGGGTAGATGCTCAGGAACAGGGGGTTTCCTGAGGCTCAGTCCCGCCTTTGCGTATGCTGAAGCCTCCTTCCTCATGACCTCTGCAATGGGAGGAGTTCCTCATGCTAGCTCCACGCAGTTACCAAAGTGCAAAGGAGGTGAAATGACAAACACACTCTTTTATTTAAAATAGGTCTTCAGCAAGAAACTACTCTTCCCTCTTTATGCCGTGCATTGGTTTACTATTGTGTGCTGTGCTTAGGCAGTCGTGTCTGACTCTTTGCGACCCCATGGACTATAGCCCTCCAGGCTCCTCTGTTAATTCTCCAGGCAAGAATACAGGAGTGGGTTGCCATGCCCTCCTCCAGGGCATCTTCCCAACCCAGGGATCAAACCCAGCTCTCTCGAATCGCAGGCAAATTCTCCACCAGCTGGGCCAGCAGTAGGTGCTTGTGTGGAGAGAAGACGGGTGTCTGTCTCCAGGACACAGCTCTCCAAGGGCGAGAGACCTGGCTTTGTGTCAGGGTTCAGCTCCTGAGCAGTGCCTGCCACCAGCACGTGCACAGTCAACACTGACTGAATGTTTGAAGAAAATGCTCAAGCCCGTATCTCCACTGAGAGCCTGCTTAGGCTCAGCCCTGTGCTTCAAATCAATGTCAGCTCTATCTTAAAACCAGACTAAGGCTGTGATCATTTCCCAAGGAGGAATAGGCCCATTTTTAGCCTGCATGTTTGACATGGTAGGTATCTCTAGTGGGTCCCTTTATGACAGAACTGTCTGACAAATGCCTCGAAAGTGAGCACTGTGCTGAAGGATGAGGATGGATGGTCTGCCTGCCAGGTGTCTGGACCCTGGGCACCGAGTGCTGGTGTAATCTCCCATGGGGGGCAGGGGGCAGGGGACCCTCGACTACCCCATCACCTGGGCACAGCTCTCTTGCACCCAGATATGCAGAGCAGGCTGGGCTGGGTCCAACGGAAGGAGTCTCCCCTGTCTTCAAGTTATCTAACCACTATGAGCCCCAGTTTCCTCCAATGTTAAATTAGCAGATATTGAAAGCAAAGCACTCACAAAAACATAGGTAATATTGACTGCCACTTGGGTGCTGTTCAGTGATACTGGTTGTTGTTATTGCTGATCTTGAACAAAGCCATTGATGTTATTGGTATGTTAGATTAGAAATGCATGTCAGCCAGCTGAAGCAGCAAAGAATTTCCCCCCATTTTAAAAATATTAATTTTGCAACAAAAATATCATCAGCTTTTTAGTCAGCTATCTAGAAACTGAAAAGGAGTTATGTTGTTAGAGTCCAGGCAAATTCAGCTTCTTTTATGCCACATTATCTAATCTCATGGCTATATCAAATAATTTAGTAGTTAAAAAAATAAGTCCCAGAATAATATATTGTTTTATACTTTGTTAAGATTGAAATGTGTCCATTCTGAATGATTCTCATCCACTGTGTTTTTGGTAGTATGTTGTGGTATCTGCTTTGAAGAAATATTCAGTTCAGTTCACTTCAGTTCAGTTCAGTCGCTCAGTCATGTCCAACTCTTTGCAACCCCATGAATCACAACACGCCAGGCCTCCCTGTCCATCACCATCTCCTGGAGTTCACTCAGACTCAGGCCCATCGAGTCCATAATGCCATCCAGCCATCTCATCCTCTGTCGTCCCCTTCTCCTCCTGCCCCCAATCCCTCCCAGCATCAGAGTTTTTCCAATGAGTCAACCCTTCACATCAGGTGGCCAAAGTACTGGAGTTTCAGCTTTAGCATCATTCCTCCCAAAGAAATCCCAGGGCTGATCTCCTTCAGAATGGACTGGTTGGATCTCCTTGTAGTCCAAGGGACTCTCAAAAGTCTTCTCCAACACCACAGTTCAAAAGCATCAATTCTTCGGTGCTCAGTCTTCTTCACAGTCCAACTCTCACATCCATACGTGACCACAGGAAAAACCATAGCCTTGACTAGATGGACCTTAGTTGGCAAAGTAACGTCTCTGCTTTTGAATATGCTATCTAGGTTGGTCATAACTTTTCTTCCAAGGAGTAAGCGTTTTTTAATTTCATGGCTGAAATCACCATCTGCAGTGATTTTGGAGCCCAAAAAAATAAAGTCTGACACTGTTTCCACTGTTTCCCCATCTATTTCCCATGAAGTGATGGGACCGGATGCCGTAATCTTCGTTTTCTGAATGTTGAAATTTAGGCCAACTTTTTCGCTTTTCCTCTTTCACTTTCATCAAGAGGCTTTTCAGCTCCTCTTCACTTTCTGCCATAAGGGTGGTGTCATCTGCATATCTAAGGTTATTGATATTTCTCCCAGCAATCTTGATTCCAGCTTTTGTTTCTTCCAGTCCAGCGTTTCTCATGATGTACTTTGCGTAGAAGCTAAATAAGCAGGGACAACAGACAGCCTTGAAGTACTCCTTTTCTTATTTGGAACCAGTCTGTTGTGCCATGTCCAGTTCTAACTGTTGCTTCCTGACCTGCATACAGATTTCTCAAGAGACAGGTCAGGTGGTCTGGTATTCCCATCTCTTTCAGAATTTTCCACAGTTTATTGTGATCCACACAGTCAAAGGCTTTGGCATAGTCAATAAAGCAGAAGTAGATGTTTTTCTAGAACTCTCTTGCTTTTTCCATGATCCAGCAGATGTTGGCAATTTGATCTCTGGTTCTTCTGCCTTTTCTAAAACCAGCTTCAACATCTGGAAGTTCACGGTTCACGTATTGCTGAAGCCTGCCTTGGAGAGTTTTGAGCATTACTTTACTAGCGTGTGAGATGAGTGCAATTGTGTGGT
>SJYG01000683.1:665579-686073 GCA_006410535.1 Litocranius walleri
CATTCTGTTCTTTTCCTCTATTTCTTTGCATTGATTGCTGAAGAAGGCTTTTTTATCTCTTCTTGCTATTCTTTGGAATTCTGCATTCAGATGCCTATATCTTTCGTTTTCTCCTTTGTTTTCGCCTCTCTTTTTTCACAGCTATTTGTAAGGCCTCCCCAGACAGCCATTTTGCTTTTTTGCATTTCTTTTCCATGGGGATGGTCTTGATCCCTGTCTCCTGCACAATGTCACGAACCTCATTCCATAGTTCATCAGGCACTCTATCTATCAGATCCAGGTCCTTAAATCTATTTCTCACATCCACTGTATAATCATAAGGGATTTGATTTAGGTCATACCTGAATGGTCTAGCGGTTTTCCCTACTTTCTTCAATTTAAGTCTGAATTTGGTAATAAGGAGTTCATGATCTGAGCCACAGTCAGCTCCTGGTCTTGTTTTTGTTGACTGTATACAGCTTCTCCATCTTTGGCTGCAAAGAATATAATTAATTTGATTTTGGTGTTGACCATCTGGTGATGTCCATGTGTAGAGTCTTTTCTTGTGTTGTTGGAAGAGGGTGTTTGCTATGACCAGTGCATTTTCTTGGCAAAACTCTATTAGTCTTTGCCTTGCTTCATTCCTCATTCCAAGGCCAAATTTGCCTGTTACTCCAGGTGTTTCTTGACTTCCTACTTTTGCATTCCAGTCCCCTATAATGAACAGGACATCTTTTTTTGGGTGTGTGTTCTAAAAGGTTTTGTAGATCTTCATAAAACCATTCAACTTCAGCTTCTTCAGCATTACTCTTTGGGGCATAGACTTGGATAACTGTGATACTGAATGGTTTGTCTTGGAAACGAACAGAGATCATTCTGTCATTTTTGAGATTGCATCCAAGTACTGCATTTCGGACTCTTATGTTGACCATGATGGCTACTCCACTTCTTCTGAGGGATTCCTGCCTGCAGAGTAGACAGAATGGTCATCTGAGTTAAATGCACCCCTTCCAGGCCATTTTAGTTCACTGATTCCTAGAATGTTCACTCTTGTCATCTCCTGTTTGACCACTTCCAGTTTGCCTCGATTCTTGGACCTGACATTCCAGGTTCCTATGAAATATTGCTCTTTACAGCATCAGATCTTGCTTCTATCACCAGTCACATCCACAACTGGGTATTGTGGAAATAAAATGACCTATAAAATTTAAAAAATGGCTTGAGCCAAAAGCAGTTCTTGACTGTGGAATTGCACATGACTGAGAGATTTATGAAGCCTTTCAAAAGACATGCTCATTGCTTATTCCTTTTCTCAGTTAGATTTCAATTGTTAATTTCTGCATAAAATTATCCATTTCTCTTATGAGGTGTTAGATTGAGAATCTCAGGCAGCAATTTGTTTTGCAAGCTGGAGATAGAATTTGAGAGGTGCAGAAGAAGGCTATACCTTGAATTCTCATTTAGGAAGATGGACAAGAAGATTCTTGGAGTTCATTCCGAGAGATCATCTAAGGATTCAATTAAGAAACTAATTTGGCACGAGACAAGGTCAGTCAATGGTGACGTCTAAAGAATTTTGGCTGCTGGAGTTCTGTGATCAGAGTTACTTTTTGGTCAAACTCTTCAGCATGTGGGATCTTAGTTCCCAGACCAATCTTTTATTTTTAAGCAACTGATTAGCTGATTATAAGAGGGTGGTGTAACAGGATCCTTAATTTAAAACAAAACAAAACAAAAACATATTCCATAATGTAGAGAGATTTTTCACAAGATCCAAGTGGAATAAATTGTTCAACAGTCAACAGATTTATGCTCCCAGGATTTTTCTTGCAGAAGCCTAATAGTATTTACAAATTTTGCATTTATAGTTACCCATGATGGCTGAAAGAAACACTGTTTATTAAGACTCATTATTATCTTCACCCCATTCCAAATTTCTTGGATTATCTAAATTGTAAATTAAGGTTTATTCATTATTTAAAATAAAAATTCCATCTGAGGTTTTAACTCACTTATTTTATTCACTGTTCTTATTCTTCCTGATTATCTTTCTAAAACATAAGGATTAAATGATATTTAATTGTCCCAGAATGGAATAGTCAAGATTGCTTGCTGTCCTTCTATAATCTCTGCTGTAATCAACCAGAAGGCTGTAGTTTTTTCTTGTGCTGTTTGGAAAGAGTGCTACAAATCTTCTTGAGACCTCAAAGAATTATTTGTATTAAATCAGAGGTTGTCTTAACCATCTAATTCTCTGAGTTTTACCTTCTAATTGCTTATTCTTTCCAAATGACTCAGGGCACCAGTGGTGACAAGCAGAGTAAGATTTAAAAGAAAGAAATCATTTAAAATCCACCTTAAAATATTTTCCTTGAGACAAAGCATAAGTATGCGGGGACTGTTTTTAAACAATAATACTGGCCCCTTCATTAGAAATTAAAGTACCTTCTCCTTAGATTTCCCACAGGCTGACATTTACTATTATGCAGTTTTGATAATGAGTTTGACCAGGTATTTTCCTCTTTGATTCAAACTGCCCTCCCTAGAGAAACAGTCCATAGGGAAGTAATCTTCTCAATTCAAATTTCCCATGCCAGGACCACTGACAATCGTGGCATCCGAAACCACTAAAATCATTAAGTCAGATAATGACTAGTCATATAAAGTTCAGAAGGTTGTTAAATTGATTCCAGATATCTAAATAATCTGTAATCACATTAGCTAGAGGTACAGCAAATACATATAATATATAATACCAAATATATACAATATACATTATATAAAATATACATATATACCAAATATATATAATATACATATATAAAATATACATCAACTGACCATCTGTCAATTTTATGAGGAGAATAGAATAGGATCAGGAGTAATACAATCTTATTGGCTGTAACCTGTAACTCTGAAGCTGATCTTTGACAATGAGCCAAAGTCACATATGATGAATTCACTTTGCGAATACAAGAGAAATCTTAGCCATAGACACATTAATTCCTTTAAAATAATGCCTATTCTCAACCTAAGGTAACGTCTGAGAGACATATTGAAAAGACTTTGCTTTTCATTACTCATCCACAGAGAGGATTTTAACTGTTGGAAACCTAATATAATGCATTTCCTAACGGTTCCTCAAGAATTGTGGGCCTTCCTAGGTGTATCTGCGTGTCTGCTCCTAAGAGAATGTGGATTGTTTGGGAAGATTTGACCTGAGACATAAACTATCATGTGTTGGAAAGATTGATTTATGTTTGTGTATTCCTTTCCTCTGAGCTTCCTCCAGGGCTCAGTGGTGAAGAAACCACCTGCAATGCAGGAGATGTGGGTTCTATCCTTGGGTCAGCAAGATCCCCTGGAGGAGGAAATGGGACGCTACTCCAGTATTTCTGCCTGGGAAATCCTACGGACAAGGAAGTCTGGTGGGCTACAGTCCATGGGGCCACAGAGGTCAGACAGGCAGGCACGCATACATTCCTTTCCTCCACCTCCATCGATTAACCAAATGATCCTAAAGGTCAGATGGTCCCCAGTTCTAGTAGGGCCCCACTGTATCCCTCAAGCTACCTGTGTCCTAGAGAGAATTCTAAACCATAAAAACAGAGTCTAACAGTCCTAAATAGAGATGTCAGGTGTGATGCACTCAGATGTTCTCCCAGGAGTTATCTTTAAGATTAAGGCACCAACGTGGGGCCAGAATGATTTAGGCTCTTGAAGAACCATTGTACCATGAAAAAAAGGGGAAAAGAAATATGCCTTCCCTTAGGGCATAGGATTTTTCCCCCTATTTTTCATTCAACAAATCAGAAACAAATCTGAAGATACATAAAATATTTGAAAATCCATACTCTTAAATCTGGCATGTTTAATGAAGGATAAAGGTTAAAATAATAAAAAGCTGTTCTGCTTAAGGTAATATGCAATCATCTCATAATTCTTCCCCTAAAGCAGTGATTCTGAAATTTTTAGGACTGTGCTCACTTAGGTAATGAACTTTCTCACTATGAAAGCCCCTGAATGCATTTTACATATAATTGCCCACCACTTTAAGCTAATCTCCAAGCTTCCAAGCAGAAATTCTCTTCCACACTCCACCCCCTCCCCATCCTAAATATTTTACAGCTCAATCAAGCAGTTGAATCTATCTATTTATCTCTATTTATACGTTGCTCAGCTGGTGAAGCATCTGCCTGCAATGCAGGAGACCCAGGTTTGATCCCTGGGTCAGGAAGATCCCCTGGAAAAGGAAGCGGCAACCCACTCCAATGTCCTTGCCTGGGAAATTCCATGGACAGAGGAGCCAGGTGGGCTGCAGTCCACGGGCTCTCAAGAGTTGGACACGACTTAATGATGAGACCACTAGCCACCACCGAATGTTGGTCCGTCGCTATGTCATTGCAGTTATCATATATATAGGTGTACATATCTTATATGTGTGCTGCTGCCACTGCTGCTGAGTCGCTTCAGTCGTGTCCAGCTCTGTGCGACCCCATAGACGGCAGCCCACCAGGCTCCCCCGTCCCTGGGATTCTCCAGGCAAGAACACTGGATTGGGTTGCCATTTCCTTCTCCATAGGTTTCCATTTGTATAAGGGATTATAATTCCTTATACAAATGGAAACCTATGATGGAAAATTCCTTCAAATGAAATCTTTTTTCATTTGAAATGCTAAAAAAAAAATAGAAAATCAAGCATTTGAGGTAACCACAAACAAATGTTACATATGCCTCAAAATATTTGCAAGAATCTTTTATGGAAGTTTAAGTGAGAGGACTGTTTTGTACTGATGGAAGGATCTGAAAGGTTAATGCAGAAGAGTTCTATTAAAATCCAACCAGGGGTTATACTAGATTTCAGAAGACACAGATTGGTTGAGCATAGTTCAGACAGATGAACCGATGTGAGGACTAGACCAGAGCAGAGACACCTCTGGCATGTTTAGCGATCAGGTTAATCCCTTAAACAGATGGGCCATGAAATGAAGGCATCTGAGAAAATGTTGGAATTGATTGGGATTACATTCTTGGATATCAGACTACATTGCAAACATTTTTCTTTATCATGGTAAAGAAGCCCAAATATATATATATATATGTATGTATATATATATGAAGTCTGTGATAGTCGTAGAGCCACAGTGCAAAGAGTCATATGATGAAATTCATAGGATGGAACAAGAAAAAAAAATTACAGGTGGGTAAAGAGAGATAAAAATCCAAACTAGGGCGATAACGTTAGGAAAAAAGAGGAGTCAAACTGGAAAAACAAAGCCAAAAACACGATTTGTGGTTGTTTGAATGTGGTGATTTAATTAACAATTTGGAGCAGTTGCTTTTTGTAACAACAGATTTCACAGCATGTGGGATGTGAGAGTTTCAGAAGGAATTCAAGGGGTAGAACAGCTCTGTTCTGGAATGTTCAGGGTATTAACAAGTGGAAGTCTCCAGGAAGCCTGCTTCACTTCGTCTCGGTGAGAAATTCCCAAGCTCATTAGACAATAGGGACGTTGCTGTGTGTGTCTCTGTGTGTGAAGCTTCCAGGACTATTCTGAAAACTAGGGTTCCTTAGCACATACTTTACGCTGCTTGGGGCCATAATAAACATCGATCCGCAGTTCTGCCTTTTGTGGTGATAGATATTTTCGCTTGTCATTTTTTTCTACATATATCTCAGCTTATAAATGTGTGCATATTGAGGAAGTGGCTAATTTTGAGCACGATGGAATTCTGACTTATCAAATATTTGAAACTGAAGATTTTTCTCTTCTGATTCATGCAGGTGTAAATCAACTATTTGAAAATATCCTAGAGTGAAAACCATAACAGCAAAGACCATGAAACAAGCAAAGATTAATAAAAAACAAAGCTCCCAGGTTCATGAAAAATAACTCAAGGAAATCTAGCATTTTAAAAATAAGCGGGGAATATAATTTGGAATCCTAAGATTGTACTACAATATTCTTTATAAAGAGCATAGACATAATTCTATTGTACTAACTTGTTTTTTTCAGTTAACATGAGATAATTTTTAAATGAATATCTTAAGGCATATAAAAGATGCCTTGACAAGTCTTATTTTATTAGAATAAAGACATTCTCCTTCTCTCATTTCATAAACAAATGTAAATCTATGCCTCCATGTTTTTCCATCTAATTTTATTTTCTATTCTTAGCTCTATGGTTTCTACTACAAAATAATAAATTAGTTCACAAAGTATATGATTTAGAATCTATCCTGAAATTCTGTAAAAGTTAGCAAATAGGTAGGTAACAAATGTTTTCATTTGGATTTTCAGAAAAATATAAAGAGTGACATTTTCCAAAAGAGCAAAACAAATCACCATCTTGTGACTTTGAGACAGAAAAGAGTCTGTTTTCCTTTGGGGTATTATCTGCCTATGTTTGACAGTTGCATTTTTTTTCCCAGATGAGAGCTGTGCATCAAAGTTCAAGTCCCAAGAGATGTTATCAGTCTGAACAGCCCAGTGAACAAATATTTGTGAACCTCCTTCCAAATGAAATGTTCTATAGAAAGGTGGAAGTGGTGAGAGACCGTTGAAGCGGTGGTTAAGAAGGTAAGTCTTTGTGGTACTGATGGGAAATAGTCGTTAGGGGAAAGCAGCTTCGCCACACAGGAAACAGAAAAACTCTTGAAAGCATCTTGTCCAGCTGCGAAAGAAGAATTTACATAGATAACATTTTCAAGCCCCAGAGTTTGTATGCACTCAACTGGTGACCAAGAGTGGAGGAGGTGCTGGGGGCGAGGCAGAGGAAAATATTTTAAGGTTACAAGAGCTGTTGGCTATGCATTTTGCAAATCACATACCTACATAGCTTCCCAGAAAAGACATTTACAATAAAGGCCTACACCTCATCATATTGAAAAATGAGAAGGGCTCTGATGGAGGTTAAAAAAAGAATTTACAAACAAAGAGAAACTCAAGCATTTCAGGATTGAATAGAACTGTTGCTGAATGCCTTGATAATTAAAATAAGTTATTGTCTTTTTATAGATGAAATACAGCAAATACAAAGATGCATAAGAAGTATTAAAAATGATCCTAACAAATGTTATTTAGAGGGGCTCACTTATGAGGAACTGCTTTGCTTAACTGAGTTTCGCTTGATTGGTTTGAAAACGTTATGAGCTTGGAACCGTGTTGCTCTTTTTGTTTCGTTCTCTCTTCTATTTTTAGTTACTTTTTCTACCGCCATATCATACATACATACATACATACACACATATATGTATATGTATAATTTATGTGTATATTTTATCCCTAGAGAAAACTTTGGGAATGCTCTCTGGAAAAGTTTTCCATGCTTCTGTTTTTCTTCATTACTCTAATAATTATCCTTCCACAAAATTTTCATCACACTACTTGATTCATGTCACTTTGAACACTTAGAAACTAAACATGCTTCAACAATAATATTGTGGCTGCAAGTCAGCTTCTCACCCGCATGCAAAACTATGTGCTTTGCTATGAAATATGTGCGGGGGGCGGAGGAGGGACAAAAGAAGCAGGACATGACCTATAAATGAAATCCTTTTGCAGCTTCACGCAGTGGGTTTTCAACTATTCTTCCAGTGAATTTATAATAGTTTAAATGTGCTGATAATTTGTTTAAGCAATTCAGGTACCATTACTGAGGCAGGGGGATTCCCAAAGGTAAAACTCTGATGCATTCATCTGTAACGTGAGACCATCTGCACACGTAACTGATGTGCATATTCTGTGTGCCTGCCTGCCTCCTGGGCCCCCTTTTGCTAGATGTCCTAGAACAGTGAGAAAGCTCTCTGCAGCTGATTTTCACCCTTGCGTCTAAAATTTAAGCAACAGTGTTGCACAGCGGACCTCTCTCCTCCTGGTCCCAGATCTAAGCAGCTCAGGACGTGACCTCTGCTCTGTACACCTGCTTCATCCTGCACACCGCGCTCCACTTCCACACAGCCTGCTTCATTCCCACGCCAGCTTCTCATTTTCATCACTCTTCCGATGATATGCTGAACACGTGAAAAGGCAGTCTCTCTTTTTAAATAGAAGAGTTCGTTAGTACTTTTCCCAATGTTGTTTGTATTTCACTATCATACTCTAACTGCATCTGCATCAGCCTAAAAGGGAATTTCAATACTATTTTTACTGATTTTCTGTTTTGCTAAATGACTAGTTTCTAATAATACCTTTTCGTGTGTTTTACAAACATTCGCAATTCATGCACGATGCTTAGCTAGGCTTTTTGAGGCTTTCTATCTAAGGCAGGCCAAAGAATGATGGTTGATCACCCTCTGAGAAACAACCTTTTATCCTGGAAAATGACTATACCTGTGAACATTTCATGCTTGTCTAAAACCCTCTGTGGGCTTCCTGGGAGGCTCAGATGGTAAAGAATCTGCCTGCAGTGCAAGAGACCTGGGTTCAGTCTCTGGGTTGGGAAGAACGCCTAGAGAAAGGAATGGCAACCCACTCCAGTATTGTCTGGAAAGTCCCATGGACAGAGGAGCCTGGTGGGCTACAGTCCATGGGGTTGCAAAGAGTTGGACATGATTGAGTGACTAGCACTTTTACTTTCAAAACCCTCTGTAAGGTCCAGAGTCTCTCTGTCATAAATTCCTTTAATGCAGCTCTTTTGGATTTTGAAATATAATAGAGTCCTTGTATTAAACCCTCTAACTGAGAGAGACCATAGGGGGTAATCTCGTCCAATCCTTCCATTTTGCAGCCGGGGAAAATGAAACTGTGCCCTTTAAGTGCATTAAGATTGGGTCAGGGATCCAGTTGTCTTCTGATTTCTGACGCTGCGTACTTAACTTGGTACAATTGCTATCAGCTGGTTTCAGCCATAAGGGATTGGGCCCAAGGCTAGATTAAAAATTAGCATTCAAAATAGTTTGGATGTCTTTCATAAGACCAAATATTCCCATTTTAAAGACAAAATACGATGACATCAGAGGTACAATGTTTGGAAGTAGCCATGGCCACTGATTCACACACTTTCATATCTTGAAGGCACAAATCTTTTAAAAAATTTATTTTTGATTGGAGGATACCCATCCTGATACCCAAACCAGATAAAGACATCACAAAAAAAGAAAATTAACAGAGATGCAAAAATCCTCAACAAACATTCTAGCAACAGAATGCAACAGCACATTAAAAGGATCACACACCATGATTGTTGGGCTTATCCAAGGTAAGCAAGGATGCTTCAACATACACAAATCATATGTGTATACTGATCATATAAATTAATGTGATACCCCATATTAACAAATTACAAGATAAAAATCAAGTGATCATCTTAATAGATTCAGAGAAAGTCTTTGACAAAATTCAGCACCGATTTATGATAAAAACTCTTCAGAAAACGGGCACAGAAGGAATCTACCTCAACACGCTGCTGCTGTGCTTAGCTGCTCAGTCATGTCCGACTTTTTGCGACCCTGTGGACTGTAGCCCACCAGGCTTCTCCAGGCAAGAATACTGGAGTGGGTTGCCATGCCCTCCTTCAGGGGATCTTCCCAACCCAGGGATCGAACCCCAGTCTCCCACATTGCAGGCAGATTCTTTACCAGCCAAACCCATGGATACTGGAGTGGGTAGCCTATCCCTTCTCCAGGGGATCTTACCAACCCAGTAACCGAATCAGAGTATCCTTCATTTCAGGCGTATTCTTTACCAGTTGAGTTATCAGGCAAGCCCTACCTCAAATAATAAGTGCCATATATGATAAACCCACAGCAAACATTCTCAGCAGTGAAAAACTGAAAGCATTTCTTCTAAGATTAGGAATAAGACAAAAGGACCTACTCTCTCTATTATTATTCAACATAGTTTTGGAAGTTCTAGCCATGGAAATGAGACAAGAGAAAGAAAAGGAATCCAGATTAGAAAAGAAGGCACAAATCTTTAACAGCATTTGGAGATGATCACACTCTTGGTCCAACTGGATCCTTAAGACAATTTCTTCTAGAGGGAATCCATGAAATCACTAAAATGGAATAAACCACAGTAGGCTTCTCAGGTGGCACTAGGGATAAGAACCTGCCTGCCAATGGAGGAGACAGTTTGATCCCCGTGTCAGGAAGATCCCCTGGAGGAGGACATGGCAGCCCACTCCAGTATTCTTGCCTGGAGAATCCCACGGACAGAGGAGCCTAGCGGGATACAGCCCATAGGGTCTCAAAGAATCCGACATGAGTAAAGCAACTTGACACGCATGCTCACACTGGTTTTACAGATTCCACTGCTGAACCAAGAACTTTGAAGTCTAGATGCTGAAATATGTTGGAAGTGAGTTTGATCAGACAGTTCTTATAAGCTGAATAGGGCAGAATAGCACAAAACAAAGAACTCTGAGATTTCTAAAAAGTGAAGTTTTAAAACTTAAAAAAGTACTGAAACTTGCTAGAAAATAGAAGAGGAATAAATTGGGGAAGGACTAAAAGGGAATAAGAAGAAAATGCATGTTTAAACAAGTGCAAATCTGTTAAGCAAAATATAAGAATGCTGAGAAAGAATATAAGCAGATTGACTACTTGGGCAGTATAGAATAAAATATCTCTGCCCATCTGTATACTGACCTCCATAATAAAGAACAGAGAACAAACCACAAGTCTGAAACATTGCTTCACAAAGATATAAGAAATAATCGCTGCCATCGCTATTTCTCTTATGTTTGGTCATATTAAACCTGAATCATTGACTACAAAGTAAGCAGCATGATTGTATCAATCGAAGTAATTCATATTTGATTCTACATCATTTCTTCACTCCTACTTTTATAAAATGCTTATCTTACATTATTGTCCAGCCCATTTACAGCATAGTGATCATTAATCCCAGCTAAGTTAACATTTTAGACATCTCTAAAGGTGCAGAAATTTGGATTACTATGTA
The DNA here is from genome assembly GCA_006410535.1 of Litocranius walleri. Lineage (NCBI taxonomy): Eukaryota > Metazoa > Chordata > Mammalia > Artiodactyla > Bovidae > Litocranius > Litocranius walleri. The sequence continues at coordinate 676,466 of SJYG01000683.1, forward strand.
AGTCTGTTAGGATAAAGTGAAGATCATGAAAAAAAAATACCCAGAGTGTTTATCAAAAGAAATGTGTCAAATTGTTTCTGAATTCTAGGGTTGCCTTACAAATACTGTCTGAATTGGGAAACATTTTTAAATGTTTAGTTTCATACTTGAGATGTTTGATTTATCTAAATTAATTTCAAACTATATTTATTTGGCCATTAGCTCCTTTCTCATGATCTGAATGACAATGATGGTAATGAGGAGAATGAGGAAGAAAAGAGACAGAAATTTTCTAAAACAGTCGCTTTAACTCATAATAGACCACATTTCTAAAATATGAGGTTGTACTAAATAATCTCTAAACTTATCCTCTAGTCTAAAAATATGAGCTTTTTCATAGATATGGAGAGCAAACAGATGGTTGCCAAAGGAGAGGCAAGCAGGGGACTGGATGGAATATTGAAAGGGATTACAAGGTCCAAACATCCAGTCGTAACATAAAGCAATGATGATGTAATATACAGCATAGAAAATGAAGTCAACAATACTGCAATATTTTGTATGGTGACAGATGGTTATTAGGCTGATAGTGGTGATCAATTCATAATGTATATAAATGTTGAATTTGCTATGTTGTATGCCTGAAACTAAAATAATATTGTATGTCTACTATATTTCAATAAAAATTAAAAACAACCAAATAAAATTATGAGATGTGTATGCCTCGGTTTTAATTTCCAATTTTTATTTAATCAGTTCAGTTCAATTCAGTCACTCAGTCGTGTCCAACTCTTTGCAATCCCATGAATCGCAGCACACCAGGCCTCCCTGTCCATCAGCATCTCCCCGAGTTCAGTCAAACTCACGTCCATTAGGTCGGTGATGCCATCCAGCCATCTCATCCTCTGTGGTCCCCTTCTCCTCCTGCCCCCAATCCCTCCCAGCATCAGTCTTATCCAGCGAGTCAACTCTTCACATCAGATGGCCAAAGTACTGGAGTTTCAGCTTCAGCATCATTCCTCCCAAAGAAATCCCAGGGCTGATCTCCTTCAGAATGGACTGGTTGGATCTCCTTGCAGTCCAAGGGACTCTCAAGAGTCTTCTCCAGCACCACGGCTCAACAGCATCAGTTCTTCGGTGCTACTATATACAAAATAGACAGCAAGGACCTACTGTACAGCACAGGGAGCCATATTCCATATTTATAACAACCTACAGTGGCAAAGGATGTGAAGAAATGCATTTGCACACATACACATATATATATATGTAGCTGAATAATTTTGATGTAGACTTGAAACCGACAACATTGTGAATCAACTATACTTCAATAAAAAAAACTGAACTGTATATTAAATCCTCATTGGAGTGATCTGATTTTGTGTTACAGAGCATGGTTAGTCAAAAAAGCTCATCCATTCTTCACCAGGAGACTGTAAGTCTTCTTACAGAAGCTCAGCCACTTATTACCTCTCAAAGTTTAAGGAATTTTATGATATCACTGAGCACGTGTCTTTTCAGTTTTGAAAGGGAAATTGTAACATCAACTTTGAAATATTTTGGCCAGTCACAAAAGATTATACATGTAAGCTCTAGAGAAATTAAAAGATAAATAAATAATAGCTACTATAAGTAAAAAGATTTACATTTGCTTCTTTGTCTTGACATTACTAAAATTTATTAAAAACTTTTACTTTCAAATGTTATGTTGCTACAGTCTTAAATCTATTTCCCTTTTATATTTCATCAGGATTTGCATGCTATTTCATGAACCAGATTACATTTCAAATAGTGCCAAGTGTTCACATGATTTTACTATGTCAGTTACACTTTTAATATTTGAAAAAAGTTACTTTTAATAAAAAATATCATTTTCAAAATAATTTTATTTTAAAAGTTAGACTGCAATTTGTCCATAATACTTCCAATGATTGTAAATAACCATTTTGTTCTCATTGAGATGGAGATGAATCTCCGTCTATTGGTAGAGATAAGAAACACGAATGTGTTTTGAGAGGAAATACACCATGTGGTCTGAGATTGTAGTAACTGATTTTGAGTCTATTACATCCGAGAATATACAAATGAATAGATCTCTATCAAGACATAAATGGATTTGATTCTAGCTGACTTCAGGTCCAACATGCAACATGGCTGAATCTGATTGTGTGGTTTTGTGTAAAGTGTAGTCGTGCTGCTGATACTGTTTTTGATGCTCAGATTTTTGATGCCTGAAACATTCCTGGTTTTAAACTACAGGGGCAAGAAAGAACGGGTAATGAGTTTCTTTAAAGAGAGGCTGTGCTGAACCCAGTTTTTGTCAGCCAAGGCATTTCCAAGCACTTTAAATTTGGGGTAACACAGGATGAGTGTACTGAGCTAGAAGAAATTCTACACTGAGAGCCACTTACTATAGGAATGTGTGCCCCTGAATATACATTATTAGAGAGTAAGGTTGATGGGGCCCCTGCACAGCTGATATGAAAGCACTAATACAGAGCCTTCACAGAAGACGCTAATTTAGAGAGAAAGGCTGAGACTGCAGGGGGCCCACCGTCGTCCCAGCGTTTCTGGTTTGGATGGTATGATGCACGGTTTTTCTGGAGAGAAAGAGAGAGAGGAGAATTTGAAAACAGACATTTTGTAGCAGCACTATTTACATGAGCGCTATCCGTTGTTATTGTTTAGTTGCTAAGTCATGCCTGACTCTGCAACCCCGTGGACTGTAGCCCACCAGGCTCCTCTGTCCATGGGATTTCTCAGGCAAGAGTGCTGGAGGGGGTCGCCATTTCCCAGGCACTATTTACACCAGCAACCTAAATGTCCATCGACATATGAATGGACAAAAATGGTGTCTATGGATTGACACACAAACACACATACACATACATATATATAAAACACAACCCAGCCACAAAAAATAATGAAATAATGCCATTTAAAGCAAGGTGGCTGGACTTATAATACTAGGTGAAGTAAGTCAGACAGAGAAAGACAAATAGAATATGAAATTGCTTATGTGTGGAATCTTTAAAATATTGCTATGAATGAGTTTATTTACAAACCAGAAATAGACCCACAGATATAGAAAATAAACTTACCAAAGGAGAAAGATGGGGAGGGATAAACGAGAATTTGGGATTAACATACACAAACTACTATATATAGGATAGCAGTGTCCACTGTATAGCACAGGGAACTCAGCTCAGATTCTGAAAAGGAATATACAAATACATAATGCACAAATATATAATGCACCATTTGTATGGTATATATCATGTATATGATATGTAATGTATCGTATGCATATATATATATATATTTCAATAAAAAGATCCTTTGTTCATTGGCAAAGCGTTTAAAGATGAATTACACAAAGATAGGAAACCTCATTTTCAGAATGTGACAGCCTGTGGAGCGTTCCCTGAGTACCCCGCTCAACTCTTGCTAATAAATTAGAAGAGTTGACATTGCTTCTGAGATAAGAGCAGGGCTCACTGGAGAAACATGTGAATGGCAGACGATGCTCTGGTTCATCATGGGGCCGACCACAGAGCCACCAGCTGTCACCCCAGCCCCTCACGGGGAGGCTGGCAAGCATGCCCCGAATCATCACAACAGGGGCAGAGAGAAGAGGCAACGCGAGGGGGGAGTCTCTCGAGACAGCAGCCACTCTGACAATCATTCCATCTTTGGGGAAAGAAGAGGCTGAAATGACTCGGGTAACACTCACCTATTTAGCCATTCGTTATCTTTAATGACACTTTAATCAATGTGCAACGAGGAAAACGGTGTAAAAGGAGACTGAACTCACCACACTTAAATTATTCAGCTCAGTGTCTTGTGAGCAGTCCATCTTTTTCAGTTAATTTTCCCACAGAGCTGCTCCCAGAAAGCCTACTCATGTCTAAAAGGTTCTTGAAGGTTACTTTTAATTTCCACCCTTGATGGAGCTATCCTTGGCAATCAAAAACTTCCTGTAGCTTAGAAATTTAAAGGCACTCTTAAAGACACAAAAAACGCTCTACGGTTGTGACTACAAACACAGCTGAGTGCTTGCATATTTGGGGAGGATGAAGTCATGTGAGAATGAGGACTGCCTTTGCAGTAATAAGCTCAAATTAATATTCACTGTGGTTATATTTATGCAAACACATAATGTAGTACATATATTATATTTGGGAGCTTCCCAGGTGGCTCAGTGGTAAGGATTCCACCTGTCAATGCAGGAGACACGGGTTCAGTACCTGGGAGGGAAAGATCCCCTGGAGAAGGAAATGGCAACCCACTCTAGTCTTCTTGCCTGGAAAATTCCGCGGACAGAGGAGCCTGGCAGGCTTCAGTCCAAAGCACTGCAAAGAATCAGACACAACTGAGCAACTGAGCATGCACACACATGCGTGTGAGACTCGATCTGTATCTGTCTTGTGTCTATCCGACTCAACAGCATCAGTTCTTCGGTGCTACTATATACAAAATAGACAGCAAGGACCTACTGTACAGCACAGGGAGCCATATTCCATATTTATAACAACCTACAGTGGCAAAGGATGTGAAGAAATGCATTTGCACACATACACATATATATATATGTAGCTGAATAATTTTGATGTAGACTTGAAACCGACAACATTGTGAATCAACTATACTTCAATAAAAAAAACTGAACTGTATATTAAATCCTCATTGGAGTGATCTGATTTTGTGTTACAGAGCATGGTTAGTCAAAAAAGCTCATCCATTCTTCACCAGGAGACTGTAAGTCTTCTTACAGAAGCTCAGCCACTTATTACCTCTCAAAGTTTAAGGAATTTTATGATATCACTGAGCACGTGTCTTTTCAGTTTTGAAAGGGAAATTGTAACATCAACTTTGAAATATTTTGGCCAGTCACAAAAGATTATACATGTAAGCTCTAGAGAAATTAAAAGATAAATAAATAATAGCTACTATAAGTAAAAAGATTTACATTTGCTTCTTTGTCTTGACATTACTAAAATTTATTAAAAACTTTTACTTTCAAATGTTATGTTGCTACAGTCTTAAATCTATTTCCCTTTTATATTTCATCAGGATTTGCATGCTATTTCATGAACCAGATTACATTTCAAATAGTGCCAAGTGTTCACATGATTTTACTATGTCAGTTACACTTTTAATATTTGAAAAAAGTTACTTTTAATAAAAAATATCATTTTCAAAATAATTTTATTTTAAAAGTTAGACTGCAATTTGTCCATAATACTTCCAATGATTGTAAATAACCATTTTGTTCTCATTGAGATGGAGATGAATCTCCGTCTATTGGTAGAGATAAGAAACACGAATGTGTTTTGAGAGGAAATACACCATGTGGTCTGAGATTGTAGTAACTGATTTTGAGTCTATTACATCCGAGAATATACAAATGAATAGATCTCTATCAAGACATAAATGGATTTGATTCTAGCTGACTTCAGGTCCAACATGCAACATGGCTGAATCTGATTGTGTGGTTTTGTGTAAAGTGTAGTCGTGCTGCTGATACTGTTTTTGATGCTCAGATTTTTGATGCCTGAAACATTCCTGGTTTTAAACTACAGGGGCAAGAAAGAACGGGTAATGAGTTTCTTTAAAGAGAGGCTGTGCTGAACCCAGTTTTTGTCAGCCAAGGCATTTCCAAGCACTTTAAATTTGGGGTAACACAGGATGAGTGTACTGAGCTAGAAGAAATTCTACACTGAGAGCCACTTACTATAGGAATGTGTGCCCCTGAATATACATTATTAGAGAGTAAGGTTGATGGGGCCCCTGCACAGCTGATATGAAAGCACTAATACAGAGCCTTCACAGAAGACGCTAATTTAGAGAGAAAGGCTGAGACTGCAGGGGGCCCACCGTCGTCCCAGCGTTTCTGGTTTGGATGGTATGATGCACGGTTTTTCTGGAGAGAAAGAGAGAGAGGAGAATTTGAAAACAGACATTTTGTAGCAGCACTATTTACATGAGCGCTATCCGTTGTTATTGTTTAGTTGCTAAGTCATGCCTGACTCTGCAACCCCGTGGACTGTAGCCCACCAGGCTCCTCTGTCCATGGGATTTCTCAGGCAAGAGTGCTGGAGGGGGTCGCCATTTCCCAGGCACTATTTACACCAGCAACCTAAATGTCCATCGACATATGAATGGACAAAAATGGTGTCTATGGATTGACACACAAACACACATACACATACATATATATAAAACACAACCCAGCCACAAAAAATAATGAAATAATGCCATTTAAAGCAAGGTGGCTGGACTTATAATACTAGGTGAAGTAAGTCAGACAGAGAAAGACAAATAGAATATGAAATTGCTTATGTGTGGAATCTTTAAAATATTGCTATGAATGAGTTTATTTACAAACCAGAAATAGACCCACAGATATAGAAAATAAACTTACCAAAGGAGAAAGATGGGGAGGGATAAACGAGAATTTGGGATTAACATACACAAACTACTATATATAGGATAGCAGTGTCCACTGTATAGCACAGGGAACTCAGCTCAGATTCTGAAAAGGAATATACAAATACATAATGCACAAATATATAATGCACCATTTGTATGGTATATATCATGTATATGATATGTAATGTATCGTATGCATATATATATATATATTTCAATAAAAAGATCCTTTGTTCATTGGCAAAGCGTTTAAAGATGAATTACACAAAGATAGGAAACCTCATTTTCAGAATGTGACAGCCTGTGGAGCGTTCCCTGAGTACCCCGCTCAACTCTTGCTAATAAATTAGAAGAGTTGACATTGCTTCTGAGATAAGAGCAGGGCTCACTGGAGAAACATGTGAATGGCAGACGATGCTCTGGTTCATCATGGGGCCGACCACAGAGCCACCAGCTGTCACCCCAGCCCCTCACGGGGAGGCTGGCAAGCATGCCCCGAATCATCACAACAGGGGCAGAGAGAAGAGGCAACGCGAGGGGGGAGTCTCTCGAGACAGCAGCCACTCTGACAATCATTCCATCTTTGGGGAAAGAAGAGGCTGAAATGACTCGGGTAACACTCACCTATTTAGCCATTCGTTATCTTTAATGACACTTTAATCAATGTGCAACGAGGAAAACGGTGTAAAAGGAGACTGAACTCACCACACTTAAATTATTCAGCTCAGTGTCTTGTGAGCAGTCCATCTTTTTCAGTTAATTTTCCCACAGAGCTGCTCCCAGAAAGCCTACTCATGTCTAAAAGGTTCTTGAAGGTTACTTTTAATTTCCACCCTTGATGGAGCTATCCTTGGCAATCAAAAACTTCCTGTAGCTTAGAAATTTAAAGGCACTCTTAAAGACACAAAAAACGCTCTACGGTTGTGACTACAAACACAGCTGAGTGCTTGCATATTTGGGGAGGATGAAGTCATGTGAGAATGAGGACTGCCTTTGCAGTAATAAGCTCAAATTAATATTCACTGTGGTTATATTTATGCAAACACATAATGTAGTACATATATTATATTTGGGAGCTTCCCAGGTGGCTCAGTGGTAAGGATTCCACCTGTCAATGCAGGAGACACGGGTTCAGTACCTGGGAGGGAAAGATCCCCTGGAGAAGGAAATGGCAACCCACTCTAGTCTTCTTGCCTGGAAAATTCCGCGGACAGAGGAGCCTGGCAGGCTTCAGTCCAAAGCACTGCAAAGAATCAGACACAACTGAGCAACTGAGCATGCACACACATGCGTGTGAGACTCGATCTGTATCTGTCTTGTGTCTATCCGTCCAACACACACACGTGCGCACTCCCTCTCAGCAGTTGCATGCTTCTTGCCTTAATTAAGGAGCCAAGGCACAGCAGGTGTTTCCGAGACGGCATGGGCAGTCGCAGTGAGAGCTCCAATCCCCTCACGCGCAGTTCTCCCCTCCTACTCTGCTGCACAGTGCTCCCACCCTACTCCGGTGCACAATGCTCCCACCCTACTCTGCTGCACAGTGCTCCCATCCTACTCTGCTGCACAGTGCTCCCATCCTACTCTGCTGCACAGTGCTCCCATCCTACTCTGCTGCACAGTGCTCCCACCCTACTCCGGTGCACAGTGCTCCCACCCTACTCTGCTGCACAGTGCTCCCATCCTACTCTGCTGCGTGCTCCCCTCCACAGTCTCACCTTTCTCTCCCAATTCTTTCACCTTTTCTCTGTGGAAAGAAAATGTGTCCCCTGGAAGAATGCTCACAGGGCTGGAGCAGCGGCGGACGCGTCTCGCGGTTGCCTTCTTCAGGCCCTTGCCGTCTCAAGGGCGGCGCAGTCAACAGGGAGCTTCGCTGCTCACGGCTCAGTGGCCCGCTCTTGCTCCGGGCAGGCCACAGAGACGGCACACGCTCGAGAAGCTGCAGGCCGCACTGAAGGCTCCCTGCTCTCTCAGCAGCCAGGAATCAGGCAGAGAGTCACCTGCAAATCAGCCAGCTCAAACCTGACTAATGCACGACGTCGCACTTTACAAAGGTCCCCTTCTATGCTGGGTGGTTTTATTCTACAATTATTCATTTGCAGAAATTTCACTTTACAACTTATTTTTAACTTTGTATTATTTCCCCTATAGATTTCCAGATTTCACATTTATTATGATTTAACCTTTAAAAATAATGAGATATTTAATACCAAAAATGATGAAAATAATAGTCCTTTTAACTGGTTTGGAATGTATTTTCTTTATTTTTCTTTCAGTTATACCAGATTTCAATGTAACAAAAAATTAAATGTGGAATAAAAAGACTATACTAAGACGACTTTAATTAATTTTGTGTTTTTATATAATTGAAGTCAAGAAAGGCTAATAATAGTAGATACTCTAGTAAAAACACAAACATCTTTAAATCAAAGCTACTGCATTCATATTATGCTATTGATCTAAAGTTAACTTGTTATAAAATTTAATGCAAACAATATATAGATTTTTACAATATTATGAATACTTAAGAAAATATTTACAAATATAGTCAATGAAATAAAAATATCTTTCTATTATATAATCTAATTAAAAAAGTATGGTTTAATACAGAACAATTACAAGTTAGTTATTAAATCTAAAACTTACCAAACTTTTTTATCAAATATTTCAGTTAAGTTCAGTTCAGTCACTCAGTCATGTCTGATTCTTTGCTACCCTATGAATCGCAGCACGCCAGTCCTCCCTGTCCATCACCAACTCCTAGAGTTCACTCAGACTCACGTCCATTGAGTCCATGATGCCATCCAGCCATCTCATCCTCTGTTGTCCCCTTCTCTTCCTGCCCTCAATCCCTCCCAGCATCAAAGTCTTTTCCAATGAGTCAACTCTTAAAATCAGGTGGCCAAAGTACTGGAGTTTCAGCTCTAGTATCATTCCTTCCAAAGAAATCCCAGGATTGATCTCCTTCATAATGCACTGGTTGAATCTCCTTGCAGTCCAAGGGACTCTCAAGAATCTTCTCCAACACCACAGCTCAAAAGCATCAATTCTTCAGTGCTCAGCCTTCTTCACAGTCCAACTCTCACATCCATACATGACCACAGGAAAAACCATAGCCTTGACTAGACGGACCTTAGTCGGCAAAGTAATGTCTCTGCTTTTGAATATGCTATCTAGGTTGGTCATAACTTTTCTTCCAA
>SJYG01000683.1:687122-722051 GCA_006410535.1 Litocranius walleri
GATGTCTGGCTCTAGATGAGTGATCACACCATCGTGATTATCTCGGGTGTGAAGATCTTTTTTGTACAGTTCTTCTGTGTATTCTTGCCACTTCTTCTTAATATCTTCTGCTTCTGTTAGGTCCATACCATTTCTCTCCTTTATCTAGCCCATCTTTGCACGAAATGTTCCCTTGATGTCTCTAATTTTCTTGAAGAGATCTCTAGTCTTTCCCATTCTGTTGTTTTCCTCTATTTCTTTGCATTGATTGCTGAAGAAGGCTTTCTTATCTCTTCTTGCTATTCTTTGGAACTCTGCATTCAGATGCTTATATCTTTTCTTTTCTCCTTTGCTTTTTGCTTCTCTTCTTTTCACAGCTATTTGTAAGGCCTCCCCAGACAGCCATTTTGCCTTTTTGCATTTCTTTTCCATAGGGATGGTCTTGATCCCTGTCTCCTGTACAATGTCATGAACCTCATTCCATAGTTCATCAGGGACTCTATCTATCAGATCTAGGCCCTTAAATCTATTGCTCACTAACACTGTATAATCATAAGGGATTTGATTTAGGTCATACCTGAATGGTCTAGTGCTTTTCCCTACTTTCTTCGATTTAAGTCTAAATTTGGTAATAAGGAGTTCATGATTTGAGCCACAGTCAGCTCCTGGTCTTGTTTTTGTTGACTGTGTGGAGCTTCTCCATCTTTGGCTGTAAAGAATAGAATCAATCTGATTTCAGTGTTGACCATTTGGTGATGTCCATGTGTAGAGTCTTCTCTTGTGTTATTGGAAGAGGGTGTTTGCTATGACCAGTGCATTTTCTTGGCAAAACTCTATTAATCTTTGCCCTGCTTCATTCCTCAATCCAAGGCCAAATTTGCCTGTTACTCCAGGTGTTTCTTGACTTCCTACTTTTGTATTCCAGTCCCCTATAATGAAAAGAACATCTTTTTTGGGTGTTAGTTCTAAAAGGTCTTGTAGGTCTTCATAGAACCATTCAACTTCATTTTCTTCAGCATTACTGGTTGGGGCATAGACTTGGATTACCGTGATAGTGAATGGTTTGCCTTGGAGACAAACAGATCATTCTGTCGTTTTTGAGACTGCATCCAAGTACTGTATTTCGGACTCTTTTGTTGACCATGATGGCTACTCCATTTCTTCTGAGGGATTCCTGCCCTCAGTAGTAGATATATTGGTCATCTGAATTAAATTCACCCATTCCAGTCCATTTTAGTTTGCTGATTCCTAGAATGTCAATGTTCACTCTTGCCATCTCTTGTTTGACCACTTCCAATTTGCCTTGATTCATGAACTTGACATTCCAGCTTCCTATGCAATATTGCTCTTTACAGCATCAGATATTTCTTCTGTCACCAGTCACATCCACATAGCTTATTATGTTCCAAGTATTAATAGTTATAATTTATAACATGGCATATTAATAATGTAGTACAGTTATTTTTTAGACTGTTCAGAGAATTTTCATATACAGTACTTTATTTGAGTCTCAGAATGGCCAAATGAATTTCTTAAAAATAAATTCTGGAACCAAAATCTATAATTCTTTCCTCTAGTATATCAGGCTGAGTCTATTGAAAACCCCAAAATTTCTATGATATTTTATATAAGTAATCTTCTAAGTAGAAAATAACGCTTAGTCCCTACTTTTTTCTTTCACTTGTCTAGACAGTAGTAAGTTTTGTAGCTTGGAGAAAAGGTAGGGCTAAAGAACATCACCACGAGGAGCTGGTTTTAGTGTGACAAGTGATAAGTGACAGTCACTCAGTCGTGTCCAACTCTGCACAGCCCCATGGACTGTAGTCAGCCAGGCTCCTCTGTCCATGGAATTCTCCAGTAAAGAACATTGGCTTTAAGTTAACTGCAAAAATCCATCTTCTGTTGTAAACCACCTGGTATCCTAAAGTTTCATCAGGTGCAAAATAGTTGGGAAACATAGTTTCAGAGCTCATTTATGGCTTCAGTATCCACAGCATGCAATGGTGGAAAGAACACCAGGCTTGAAATTGATGGCCTGGCTTGGACTCTTCCTATACTGACCAGTCATGGTATTGGATATGTCACTCAACCAATGTCCACCTCTCTGAATAAGATTGTTTCTGCTGCTGCTGATACTTATGATTGTGATGATGACAAGCTCATAAATATTGGGAGCTACTCTCTGAAGTCCCTCACCTTGATGCTTAAAAATGCATCCCATTTGATAAAACTCATGTCATGGTGACTTGGTGTGAGCATCACTCAGGTGCAAGTGTGCACGAACAAGCGTATAACGTAGACGTGTACTTAGACGTACACAGACCCAGTTTCACTCTATCACAAAGTGTAGGTCAAAAATACCAGGGTTTTAAAGTCTATAAGTAAAAGAGAAAAATCCAGAATAGCTAATACAACATTGAAGGAGAGCCACAATCTAGACAGCTGACATTGCCCAACTTCAAGATTTACTACAAACACATAGTTATCAAGATAATGAGGTGATGGTGAAAGAATAGACCAGGAAATCAATGGGACAGAGAGCCCAGGAACAGATCCACAGATGCATGCTCAGCTGATGTTCAACAGAGGAGTCAAGCAGTACGGTGGAGAGGAGACAGCCTTTCAACAAGTGATGCCAGAGCAGCTGGATATCCACGTGAAAAAAAGTACTCTAAAGATAGATGCTCAGTAAGAATTAAGGCAAAGTTAGTGGAGGTGGTGGAATTCCAGTTGAGCTATTTCAAATTCTGAAAGATGATGCTGTGAAAGTGCTGCACTCAATATGCCAGCAAATTTGGACAACTCAGCAGTGGCCACAGGACTGGAAAAGGTCAGTTTTCATTCCAGTCCCAAAGAAAGGCAATGCCAAAGAATGCTCAGATGATCGCACAATTGCACTCATCTCACACGTTAGTAAAATAATGCTCAAAATTCTCCAAGCCAGGTTTCAGCAATACATGAACTGCAGACTTCCAGATGTTCAAGCTGGTTTTAGAAAAGGCAGAGGAACCAGAGATCAAATTGCCAACATCTGCTGGATCATGGAAAAAGCAAGAGACCTCCAGGAAAAACATCTACTTCTGCTTTATTGACTATGCCAAAGCCTTTGACTGTGTGGATCACAATAAACTGTGGAAAATTCTGAAAGAGATAAGAATACCAGACCACATGACCTGCCTCTTCAGAAATCTGTATGCAGGTCAGCAAGAAACAGTTAGAACTGGACATGGAACAACAGACTGGTTCTAAATAGGAAAAGGCATACGTCAAGGCTGTATATTGTCACCCTGCTTGTTTAACTTATGTGTAGAGTACATCATGAGAAATGCTGGGCTGGAAGAAGCACAAGCTGGAATCAAGATTGCTGGGAGAAATATCAATAACCTCAGATATGCAGATGACACCACCCTATGGCAGAAAGTGAAGAAGAATTAAAGAGCCTCTTGATGAAAGTGAAAGAGGAGAGTGAAAAAGTTGGCTTAGAGATCAATATTCACAAAACTAAGATGATGGCATCTGGTCTCATCACTTCATGGGAAATAGATGGGGAAACAGTGTCAGACTTTATTTTTGGGGGCTCCAAAATCACTGCAGATAGTGACTGCAGCCATGAAATTAAAAGATGCTTACTCCTTGGAAAGAAAGTTATGACCAACCTAGATAGCATATTCAAAAGAAGAGACATTACTTTGTCAACCAAGTTCCATCTAGTCAAGGCTATGGTTTTTCCTGTGGTCATGTATGGATGTGAGAGTTGGACTATAAAGAAAGCTGAGCACTGAAGAATTGATGCTTTTGAACCGTGGTTTTGGAGAAGACTCTTGAGAGTCCCTTGGACTGCAAGGAGATCCAATCAGTCCATCCTAAAGGAGATCAGTCCTCGGTATTCATTGGAAAGACTGATGTTGAAGCTGAAACTCTAATACTTTAACCACCTGATGTGAAGAGCTGACCTATTTGAAAAGACCCTGATCCTGGGAAAGATTGAGGGCAGGAGGAGAAGGGGACGACCAAGGATGAGATGGTTAGATGGCATCACTGACTCAATGGACATGTGTTTGGGTAGATTCCGGGAGTTGGTGATGGACAGGGAGCCCCGGCATGCTTTGGTTCATGGGGTCGCAAAGAGTTGGACATGACTGAGTGACTGAACTGAACTGAAAGCAAAAATAAATGTTGATATTAAAGTAAAATGCAAAGCTATAAAGTTCCCAGAGGATAACAGGAGAAAAATCTATTAATAGATTACCTTGGGTATGGTCTTGCCTTTTAAAATATAATGCTTAATGTACAACCCATGAAAGAAATAATTTGATAATCCTGAACTTCTTTAAAATTAAAAAAATTTTCTCTCCAAAAGACACTGTCAAGAGAATAAAAGAAGCCACAGACAGTGAGAAAATGTTTGCAAGAGACATATCCAAAAGAAACATTGAGTGTTTTTTTCCTGATACAGCACTGTTACCCAAAATATACAAATAATACTTAGAATTCAGCTATAAAGAGACAACAACCCAATTTAAAAATGGGCAAAAGACCTGAGCAGACACATCATGAAAGAAGGTATATACAGATGGAAAATGAGCATATGAAAAGATGCTCCATTCCCAATGCCATTAATGACTTGCAGATTAAAACAACAATGACATACCACCTATTAGAATGGCCAAAATCCAGAACATTGACCACGCCAAATGCTGGCATGGATATGAAGTCAGAAGAGTTCTCCTTCTCTGCTGGTAAGAATGCAAAAATGGTACAGTCTCTTGGCAAGACAGTTTGTCAATTTCTTACAAAATTAAACATATTTCTACCATATGATCCAGCAATCAAGCTTCTTGATATTTACACAGAGGAGTTAAAACTTATGTCCACACAAAAGCCTGCCATAGATATTTGTAGATTCTTTACTCATAACTGCCAAAACCTGAAAGCAACCAAGATGTCTTTCAGTAGGTGAACGGATAAATGAGCTGTGGTATTTACAAACCATGCAATGCTGTTCAGTGAGAAAGAGAAGTTAGCTATCAAGCTATGACAAGGCAGGTTGTTTGTTGCTGTTTAGTTGCTAAGTCGTGTCTGACTCTTGTGAACCCTTGGAGTGTAGCACGCCAGGCTCCTCTGTTTGTGAGATTTCCCAGGCAAGAATAATAACATGGGTTGCCATTTCCTTTTCTAGGGGATCTTCCCCATCCAGGGATCAAACCCTCATCTCCAGCATTGGCAGGCAGACTCTTTACCACTGAGCCACATAGGAAGCCTGACAGGACATGAGGAAACCTTAAATGCATGTTACTAATCAAAAGAAGCCAGTGCGAAAAGGCTATGTGTCATCCCAACTGCATGACCTTCTGGAAAAGGCAAAGCAGTGGAGACAATAGATATAGGATAGACCAACATCAAGGTCCCACGGTACAGCACAAGGAACTATATTCAATACCCTGTGATAAGCCATAATGGAGAAGAGTATGAAGAATATATATATACACATATATATATATATATGTTTACAGTGCTGCAGGCTCAGGGACCAGGCTGGGCCCAGGAGAGCCAGCAAAGGCAAGTGGAAAGTCATGTCTGCCTCTACCTCTGCCAGGCTCCACTTGGCTTTCCCAGTCCCACCTCCTGTCCTTTCCCAAGCCCTGACCTGTCACTTACAGACCACTCAAGTTCAGAGAAGGAGAGACTGCAGACACCAATTATTCCTCCTCCACCTCCATTTTACAGATGGGGAAACCCCACATCCAAGGAGTGGTGGCTGCATGGGCACAGGAGGGCCGAGAGGAGCTCTCAACATTCAAGGTCAGGAGGGGCGGCCGTGAGGAGATACCCTTCGTCCAAGGTGAGGAGCAGCAGCTGCGCTTTGCTGGAGCAGCCATGAAGAGATACCCCACATCCAAGGTAAGAGAAACGCGAGTAAGACGGTAGCTGTTGTGAGAGGGCACCAGAGGGCAGACACACTGAAACCATAATCACAGAAAACTAGTCAGTCTAATCACACTAGGACCACAACCTTGTCTAACTCCGTGAAACTAAGCCATGCCTGCGGGGGAACTCAAGATGGGCAGGTCATGGTGGAGAGGTCTGACAGAATGTGGTCCACTGGAGAAAAGAATGGCAAACCACTTCAGTATTCTTGCCTTGAGAACCCCATGAACAGTATGAAAGGCAAAATGATAGGATATTGAAAGAGGAACTCCCCAGGTCAGTAGGTGCCCAATATGCTACTGGAGATCAGTGGAGAAATAACTCCAGAAAGAATGAAGGAATGGAGCCAAAGCAAAAACAATACCCAGTTGTGGAAGCAACTGGTGATAGAAGCAAGGTTTGATGCTGTAAAGAGCAATATTACATAGGAACCTGGAATGTCAGGTCCATGAATCCAGGCAAATTGGAAGTGGTCAAACAGGAGATGGCAAGAGTGAACATCAACATTTTTGGAATCAGTGAACTAAAATGGACTGGAATGGGTCAATTTAACTCAGATGACCATTATATCTATTACTGTGGGCAGGAATCCCTCAGAAGAAATGGAGTAGCCATCATAGTCAACAAAAGAGTCCAAAATGCAGTACTTGCATGCAGTCTCAAAAACGACAGAATGATCTCTGTTTCCAAGGCAAACCATTCAATAGCATGGTAATCCAAGCCTATGCCCCGACCAGTAACACTGAAGAGGCTGAATTTGAACAGTTCTATGAAAACCTACAAGACCTTTTAGAACACCCAAAAAGATGTCCTTTCCATTATAGGGGACTGGAATGCAAAAGTAGGAAGTCAAGAAACACCTGGAGTAACAGGCAAATTTGGCTTTGGAGTATAGAATGAAGCAGGGCAAAGGTTAACAGAGTTTTGCCGAGAGAATGCACTGGTCATAGCAAACAGCCTTTTCCAACAACACAAGAGAAGACTCTACACATGGACATAACCATATGGTCAACATTGAAATCAGATTGATAATATTCTTTGCAACCAAAGATGGTGAAGCTCTCTACAGTCGGCAAAAACAAGAGCAGGAGCTGACTGTGGCTCAGATCATGAACTCCTTATTGCAAATTCAGACAGATTGAAGAAAGTAGGGAAAACCACTAGACCATTCAGGCATGACCTAAATCAAATCCCTTATGATTATACAGTGGAAGTGAGAAATAGATTTAAGGGACTAGATCTGATAGACAGGGTGCCTGATGAACTATGGATGGAGGTTCATGACATTGTACAGGAGACAGGGATCAAGACCATCCCCATGGAAAAGAAATGCAAAAAAGAAAAATGGCTGCAGTCACTAATAATGATCATACATTGTATTGCAGGCAGTAGTCAGAAACCATGCCCAAGAAGAAGCAAAAAGATGAAATGGCTGTCTGGGGAGGCCTTACAAATAGCTGAGAAAGGAGAGAAGTGAAAGGCAAAGGAGAAAAGGAAAGATATAAGCATCTGAATGCGGAGTTCCAAAGAATAGCAAGGAGAGATAAGAAAGCCTTCCTCAGTGATCAATGCAAGGAAATAGAGGAAAAGAACAGAATGGGAAAGACTAGAGGTCGCTTCAGGAAAATTAGAGATACCAAAAGACCATTTCATGCAAAGATAGGCTTGATAAAGGACAGAAATGTTATGGACCTAACAGAAGCAGAAGATATTAAGAAGTGGCAAGAATACACAGATGAAATGTACAAAAAAGAGCTTTACGACCAAGATAATCACGATGGTGTGATCCCCCTCCTAGAGCCAGACATCTTGGAATGTGAAGTCAAGTGGGCCTTAGAAAGCATCACTACGAACAAAGCTAGTGGAGGTGATGGCATTCCAGTAGAGCTATTTCAAATCCTGGAAGATGATGCTGTGAAAGTGCTGCACTCAATATGCCAGCACATTTGGAAAACTCAGCAGTGGCCACGGGAATGGAAAAGGTCAGTTTTCATTCCAGTTCCAAAGAAAGGCAATGCCAAAGAATGCTGAAACTACCATACAATTGCACTCATTTCACATGCTAGGAAAGTAATGCTCAAAATTCTCCAAGCCAGGCTTCAGCAATATGTGAACCGACCGTGAAGTTCCAGATGTTGAAGCTGGTTTTAGAAAAGGCAGAGGAACCAGAGATCACAAGGGAATGGAAAAGGTCAGTTTTCATTCCAGTTCCAAAGAAAGGCAATGCCAAAGAATGCTGAAACTACCATACAATTGCACTCATTTCACATGCTAGGAAAGTAATGCTCAAAATTCTCCAAGCCAGGCTTCAGCAATATGTGAACCGACCGTGAAGTTCCAGATGTTGAAGCTGGTTTTAGAAAAGGCAGAGGAACCAGAGATCACATTGCCAACATCTGCTGGATCTTCGAAAAAGCAAGAGAGTTCCAGAATAACATCTATTTCTGCTTTATTGACTATGCCAGAGCCTTTGACTGTGTGGATCACAATAAACTATGGAAAATTCTGAAAGAGAGACCTGCCTCTTGAGAAATCTGTATGCAGGTCAGGAAGCAACAGTTAGAACTGGACATGGAACAACAGACTGGTTCCAAATAGGAAAAGGAGTACGTCAAGGCTGTATATTGTCACTCTGGTTATTTAACTTACATGCAGAGTACATCATGAGAAACACTGGGCTGGAAGAAACACAACCTGGAATCAAGACTGCCGGGAGAAATATCAATAAACTCACATATGCAGATGACACCACTCTTACGGCAGAAAGTAAAGAGGAGCTGAAAAGCCTCTTGATGAAAGTGAAAGAGGTGAGTGGAAAAATTGACTTAAAGCTCAACATTTAGAAAATGAACATCATGGCATCTGGTCCCATCACTTCATGGGAAATAGATGGGGAAACAGTGGAAACACTGTCAGACTTTATTTTTTGAGGATCTAAAATCACTGCAGATGGTGATTCAGGCATGAAATGAAAAGACGCTTACTCCTTGGAAAGAAAGTTATGACCGACCTAGATAGCGTATTGAAAAGCAGAGACATCACTTTGCCAAGAAGGTCCATCTAGTCAAGGCTATGGTTTTTCCTGTGGTCATGTATGGATGTGAGAGTTGGACTATGAAGAAAGCTGAGTGGCAAAGAATTGATGCTTATGAGCTGTGGTGTTGGAGAAGACTCTTGAGAGTCCCTTGGACTGCAAGGAGATCCAACCAGTTCATTTGAAAGGAGATCAGTCCTTTTTGTTCATTGGAAGGACTGATGCTGAAGCTGAAACTCCAATACTTTGGCCACCTCATGTGAACAGTTGAGTCACTGGAAAAGACACTGATGCTGGGAGGGATTGGGGGCAGAAGGAGAAGGGGACGACAGAGGATGAGATGGCTGTATGGCATCACCGACTCGATGGACATGAGTTTGAGTGAACTCGGATTTGGTGATGGACAGGGAGGCCTTGTGTGCTGTAATTCATGGGGTGGCAAAGAGTCGGACATGACTTAGCAACTGAACTGAACTGATATATTATTAACACACCAGTGCAAATCATCTATACATCAGTTTTCCTGAAACGATCAGTAGATGGTGGGAGCAATGGGATTGGCATGGGAGAAGTACATAGGTTGAGTATAGAGGATTTTTAGGACAGTGAAAATTCTCTTTGATGCTGTAATGAAGCATACACATCGGTACTCATTTGTCCAGATCCATAGACTGTGCAACATCAAGAGTGGATCCTAGCGTGTGGGCTTTGGGGGCTTACGACGTTTCTGTGTAGGTCTGTCATTAGTAACAACTCTAGCACTCCAGTGGGGGATGTTGAGAACAGGGGAGGCAATGCGCGTATGCAGACGGGGATCTAAGAGAAATCTCCGTTTCTTCCTGTCAGTATTGCTGTGAATTTAAGATTAGTCTAAATACAGTCTTTAGCAAAAGTCTATGTTGGCTGCCGTGTGTAAAATGAAGACAACACCAGAACACCAGAAAACAATTAGGAGGCAAGCGCCCTGGTTGAAAGGGGAAATAACCGAGGCTCGGACTAAACCGGCGCTTCCCTGGTGCCTCAGCTGGTAAAGAATCTGCCTGCCGTGCAGGAGACCTGGGTTTGATCTAAAGTAGTGATAGTGAAAATAGAAAAAATTGAATATATCACAAATGTTTGCTGGAAATAGAGTGAAGAGAAAGTGCTGCAGATTGCAAGCAGAGGGTGTGGGAGAGAGAAGTGTCAGAGCTAATGCCTAGCTGTGTGTAGGCAGCTGGGTGTGAGTCTGGGTCAGGTTCAAGCTTGCCAACATATATGTCTGTGGTTTACAGCAAGCATCATATTTTTTAAAATATTTTTTGATATGGACCATTTTTTTAAAGGCTTTGTTGAATTTGTTACAGTATTGATTTTTTTTTTAATGATTTTTGGTGTTTTGGCCATGAGGCAGGTGGGATCTCAGCTCCTTGACCAGGGACTGAACCTGCGTCCCTGACACTGGAAGGTGAAGTCTGAACCACTAGACCACCAGGGAAGTCCCAGGCATCAGATCGCCATCCTACAGCACTCGGGGATTTTATGGGAGCGTCTCTTGGATGTCACAATGATTGGCAGGCGCTACTGATATTTGGTTGGCAAGTGGCAAAGGATACTAGGTGACCTGAAACGTGGGTGACAGTTGGGCAAAATGAATCATTCTCCCCTATCTGTACAGCTTTTCAATGTTTCCCTCAACGAAATACCCTAGACAGATTGGCCATAATTACGTACACAATAATCCTGAAGCTTTTCCATAAGAAATTACATAAGCCTAATCAGTGATGAGAAGGTTGTCAGGGAGAGGAAACCCTAAACAAATATAAGGTGTGAAGCTCATGAAGTCAATTTACTCTGTTTACCTGTCTCCTCCAAGTGTTCTTGCATCTCCAACCATGAATTCAGTGGCTCTGGGTTCTGGTGCTGCAGCAAAGCTATTTAAAATCGATGAGATCAATGGCAAGCATGTGACAGATGGAACTCCTTGCAGTGGACTCAGAATGAATATTATTTAAGAATGCATTTTATGGAGGATATTCATTAATAAATGTTCTTACAAGATACTTCAGATACTGCCAAAATAAGATAAGAAATCAACTAGAGTGAGAATCCCATGCAGTATTTGTGTCTGGGTTGCCGGTTGTCTCTCAGCTTTGCTGAGGTCTTGCCCCCTGAGATCTGATGGATACCTCTCTGCTGACTCTCAAGTTACCACTTCTCCTCAGTCCACCCTCTTGTCCCGGCTGCCTCTTGAAAGCAGTCTCCCAGAGCACTCTGCATGCCTGCATGCTAAGTTGCTTCAGGCGTGTCTGACTCTTTGTGGCCCCGTGGACTGTAGCCCACCAGGCTCCTCTGTCCATGGGATTCTCCAGGCAAGAACACTGGAGTGGGTTGCTGTGCCCTCCTTCAGGGGGTCTTCAGGACCCTTGATCCCAAGTCTCTTGTGGTTCCTGGATTTGCAGGTGGGTTAGTTACCCCTAGCACAACCCAAGGACTGACAAATTGTATGCCTCTATTTCTATGGTGGCATTTCAAGAGGGGAAATATACTTGAGGTTTTGAGATACTTTATTGCTACATCATACCTTGCAATAACTGAGGAATTATTTTGATACTAAGAAAAAAGTCACAGCTTCTTCATAGGATATCAAACTTATTGCTTTATCTTGGCCAGTTTTCTTATTTCCATTGAGGTTGTTTCCCTCTTCTTCTTACCATGAACAAATGAATGGTGTTTATTGTAACTTATTTGAAACTAGTTTTTGTTCTCATGCCCACATCTACCTGTTTGTATTTTCATTTTCCTTGACTTCTTATATGGAATGGCCTTTGATTCTATCACTTCTCCTAAATCTGAGCCCATTCATTATAAACAGGTGTAAGGATTGCCTGTGCCATGTCTTCTAATAAAGACATGCTTACACGTTTCCATGTGAATGATTTTATTTTAGGTTAATTTAATTTTATTTTCCATTTATCTTTGAGTTAGTCATCCTATTGACTTTTTTTCTAATTAAGTCCAGGGGTAATTTACATGATCTATAAATTTTATGCATAGAAAGTAGAGAAGGAAGTATTACAAAAGGACATGTCATCTAATAGCATTATGTCCAGCAGGAATGATATGTCCTGATAAGTGTCATTTCAGCCATATTACAAGAAGAGCTCATCCAGCAAATGTCATAGCCAGAAGAGAGAGAAGGGCTGACACCATGCTCTAAGGGACTCTAACGAGTAGCTCTGGGGTCAAAGAGGTGGACCAGCAGAAGTGACAGGGAGGAACCGCCAGCAAGGTAAGGAAAAAACAGGAGATATCAACTCATGGAAGGTCCAAGGAAAGGAGCCTCTTCAGGAGGAGGCTGGGTTTCCTTTGCTGAAAGCTGCTGAGAAGTCAAAGATGAAGACGCCAGTGTCTTAGGATCTAGCAATACAGTGGCTCCTGATGACCTTGACAGCAGTTTCCATGAAAATGTGGAGAAGCAAGACTGGAGTCATTTGAAGCGTTAATTGGAGGTGGAAGCAGAGATTAAAAAAAAAAAAATCTTACAATGAATATAAAAATTGCATCTAGTGAGAATTTCAGAGCAGGGGGAGACTTTTTTTCTAAGATGTGAGATATTAGAGTATGGTGCAAAAAATTAAATTTTAGCAGCTGAATCTTCTGATTGTTTAGTACACATTGTAAAGGAGAATATTATATAAGTTAAGATTTTTAAGTTAATGCAATTTTGAATTCTTGTAAAATAAGCATAAATATTAAAATGGGAAACTTGGAATTCAAATAAGAAAAGAAATTCTCTGCCACATAGAAAGCACTCAGCATGTCTTCAAACGAATAATAGATTATTTGTAAATGATCAACATAGTATGCTTCTCTGGAAAGGACATAAATCCTGAGTCTAATTGAGATGGTTTCAAACTTTCTGTTGAACTATATTTACCTTTATTACTTAAAAGAAAGAACAAAACATCTCCCTTTATTTTTATTTTTTCTTCTTCAAAGAACAAGTAGATACTTGCTGACTATTTGATTAGCCATCTAAGTAAGCTTAAATATCAAGACATTACACAGAAAATCGTGTGTCTACTTAAAACTCCCAGTGGATCAATTATACAATTTCATTCCTTTTGTTTAGAAGCACCTAACTAGTATTTTGTGCAAGTATTTTAAGTTCTTGCTTTAACAATATAACATTTAATTTTAATTTATGTTTAAATTTATTATAAATATCAATGCAAAATAAATGTAAATGTTAATGCATACATTTAGATGTATAATGAAGAGTATGTATGATATAAAATTCTATATAAATATAGAATAGTAATTTAGAATTATCTATATTATATATAAGAATTCTACAGTCCCAGTAGAATTTTTGCCCAATCAGATTTTCTCTTTAGGCAGAATAATGTAAAATACAATAATAAAACTGTCTTTCCTGGCAAAGCACTTTCTGTTGATCACGATAATGCAGCCTGGGGGAGAGTGGCTTTTATGACAGCTATGTTCTTAGAGTTACTTTAAGACGTAAAGTCAGCTCAGCTTGGAAAGTGGAGGCTGAGCTGAAAATTAATTGATTAGAGGTAAGAGATTCTTCAGATGCCTTTGTCATATTTTTGAGAAAAGTTATTTGAAAGCTCAGTTAGTAAGGGGCCGTGTACGTAGTTAAATAAATCTATGTGAACAGAAGGTGTTTGTCTAACTGAGAGTTATTGGAACACACATTTCACAAGTCACTTAGACCTAATGCAAAGCGAGTCGTCAACAGAAAGGTTTTAGTTAGGTCATCCTTAAACACACACCTACTTTCAAATTGCCCGTGTCACTGATCTTGGCCTCATCATAGTCTTTACGGCTGGCTGAGGGTCAGCAGCTGTGGCAGCGGTGCTGAAAATTGAATGGGTTTGCTTCTGATGACCCTGTGCGCACGACATTCCCACGAGAAGACCTGTAGGGCGCATTGCACCACAGGTCTTTCAGTCAAAAGCTCAGAATCTGCTTCCTATTTGCCACACCCTTCCAGGAACTCTCCATATGGAAACACCCAATCTATTTCTAAGAGAAGTCTGACTTCGCCTGTTGATGAGTTAGTCCAGTGTTAGCCCAGCGTCTGGTTAAAGGGATGAATATTGTTATAGAGACGATCATAAACTCAAACTTGGGGAAAACATTTCCTCAGTGACTAACTGAAAACCTTTGAGGAAAATTAAATATTTATAACATAAAAATTATGTTATGTGTAGATCCTATGATGTGGAAATTGAACAATAATTTTATTTTATTCTTTGATAAATCTGCTACTCTTAAAAGCATCCCTTAGTATGTGCATCATCTCTTTTAACACTGGCATTTCACTGCCTCTTTGCCCATCCCTGGGACCACAGACACGTCATCCTTCAATAGTCATTCCCATATCTTCAAAGTTCTCTCTCTCTCTGTATCTCTGTCTCTCTCTCTTTCTCCACTTTTCTCTCTCTGTCTCTAGGGAGTGCCACGCATCCTGGCACATACTGCACTACACTTTGGGAAGTTCTTCGTTTCAAGATCTCATACAATTAAAATGAGCCTGTTCCTTCCTTAGCAATGTTTAAAGTTTAATTTTCTGCAGTTTAAGTTTGTTGATAACGAGTAGTAGCTATATTTATGAACACTCTGGACAATATAATCCATCCTATTTAGAAGGCTAAATTATTTATAAATGTATTCTAGACAATGTATTGATTTTTTTCCTGTAAATAATCAATTGTTCTGGGATAGAAGCATATTACCCTCCATTTCATACGCTGCTGTTTGCAGTTTATGCTTAGATTTTCAACTCCAGCCCTCAGGGGTTCCTTTCTGGTTTTCTATGTTTGAAAAAGTGTTTATTTCTATAAGTAAAAATGAAATGTAACCATAATTTAGTTTGTAATTTAGCTGGCAACTTCTACTATTTTCACAAAATGTAGCAGGCACTTTGTGAATCCAGGTCTCTGTAGTATTTGGAGAAGCTTATAAATCACCTGCTCCATCACTTCAAATTTGATGGATAAGAAAACTAAGTTCTGACTAGTCAAAGCATTTCTTCACGATCATGAAGATGGTTAATAGAGAATTTTTCAAAATTAATTTTCAAATAAAAAGTGTGTTTCATCAACTTGAAGTTTTATTAATGAAACAAAACACTTAAAGTCAAATGGAAGTCATTTCTTGGTAGATGCGCACATGAACTATTTTTTTGTTGTTTGGTTGCTAAGCCGTGTCTGACTCTTTGGCCCGCTGGACGGTAGCACGCCAGGCTCCTCTGTCCATGGGATTCCCCAGGCAAGAATGCTGGAGTGGCTTGCCATTTCCTCCTCCAGGGGATCTTCCCGGCCCAGGGACTGAACCAGGTCTCCTGCACTGGCAGGTGGAATCTTTGCCAGTGACCCACCAGGGAAGCCCATAAACCACTTGAAAAATAAAATTATTATTTCACACACACACAAATACACACACACACACACACACACACACACACATATGAGCTTGAAATTTTCATTTCAGTTAAAAGTATCAACATTCTTTTTCTTAGGAAGCTTTACAGGAGCAATGTCCTAATTGTGCTCTGAAACATGCCTTTGGCTACATCTGAAGCAGAGTCACTACATAACAATCCCAATCCAATTGTGATCAGATGGACAACCTTTGCACATTTATACTACACGTGCAAAACACATTTATATTGAGTTGTGGTGTCGCAGGACAATGATGATGATGTCTAGACAAAGCTCAGAACAGTACTTAGGTGAACTTGCTCCTGGCTATAAAGAAGTAGCCTTCAATTAAATCAAACACACTGTTGGTCTGACTGTGAATCAAGAGGAAAATTCTCACACGGATGCTCACAGTTTAATTTAGTCCAAGAAGAATAAATTTCTAGGTACCATCTTTATTATAGATTCTAATAGCTACCTCTTTATTCCCATGGAACATGTAAATCATTTTGTTTTATGGATGAAATTGATGCTCTACTATATAAATATTTCAAATCTTGCTAGAGTATTTCGGAAATGCTTTTAGATGTAGGATTTCATAGCCTGCTAACAAAGCTGGGATTTAATCTTTAATAATCGTGCATCATAAATTGAATTTATCTGGTTGTTGGGTAGCTCAGTGCGTGCTTATACAGTTTTAGTATTCGGGGAGCAGCTATGTGAATTTTATTAAGCAAATGGTCTCTGCAATGCAGAGTGGTGTCCATTACAGACGCAACATCAATCTGATAGCTACACAGAGAAAGAGCAGAATCAGCAAGGAAATAAATGTATCAAGCCTTGAATCACTTTAGAAAGAAAATGTTACAGGTTTTCAGTTTTATTCAGGACTGGAAAATTTTAATGTATTGGGTTCAATGAGCAAAGTGTGAATAAAGTAATAGCAAGCTATGTTACAGATGTGTTTTGAACAACCAACAGTTGGAGAGAAAAACAGGAAACTCTAACGCTGGTCTCCTGCTGATGTGTGCCATTTTTTCGTGTGTGTGTGTGTGCGCACAGGAAAGGTTAGAGTCGGTTTATGTGGCCCGTCTTCTCTGTCAGACCAGACCCCTTAACTGCCGCATTCCCAGTCCTACCCGGGACACACCACCAACGCGCCCCGCTCTCCCACACGGCACCGCATCAGCGAGATGGCTCCTTTATTCAGTTTCCGCAACTCGAGTATTTTTGTGATCTAGATCTTAAAGATACATACCTTTGTTATTTTAATTATGGGTTTATTGCTTAGACACTAGAAAATAAACACTTAGAAAAATAACATGTAAAGCCACTGTTGCACAGAATGAAGTCAGAAAGAGCATTACAAACATTGTATATTAATGCGTATATACGGAATCTAGAAAAATGGTCCAGATGAGCCTCTTTGCAGGGCAGGAATAGAGACACGGAGGGAGAGAATGGACGTGGACATGGGGTGGTGGAGGAGGGGAGAATTGAGAGAGCAGCGCTGACATATATAGCCTGCCCTGTGTAAGCCGGATGGCCCGGAAATCTGCAGCACAGCGCGGGGAGCTCGGCTCCGCTCTGCGATGATCCGGGGGTGGGGGGTGGGCTCAGGAGGGAGCGGACAGATGCATATGTATACCTGATCACGTGGTTGCACAGCAGAAGCTAACACAGCTCTGTAAAGCAGCCATACTGCAAGAAAATAAATAAGAAAAACACAAGCAAAACACCCACATTATTCAGTGGCACTTAGTCTTTCGTTGGGTATATAGACTGCATCTCACCAGTCTCATCATTCCACAAAAGGCTAAAAAAAAAACCCTTAAGACTTATCTGCCATTTTAAAATTGCATTTAGATGTTTATTAAAAGCAGAAACCAACCTTTAAAAAAAAAAAACCAGCAATTTGGAAAAAGCAGATAAAAGTCAATGCCCGGTTGTTTATCAAGCTCAATAGTTTCTCATCTGGGTTTGGTTTCTTGAAGTGTGCTTCCTTTGGAGAACATTACCAGTAGTGGCTACCCTATGACTTTAGTCTTTCTATCAGAGAAGGCAATGGCAGCCCACTCCAGTACTCTTGCCTGGAAAATCCCATGGACGGAAGAGCCTGGTGGGCTGCAGTCCATGGGGTCGCTGAGAGTTGGACACGACTCAGTGACTTCACTTTCACTTTTCACTTTCTTGCATTGGAGAAGGAAATGGCAACCCACTCCAGGGTTATTGTCTAGAGAATCTCAGGGACGGGGAGCCTGGTAGGCTGCCGTCTATGGGGTCGCACAGAGTTGGACATGCCTGAAGAGACTTAGCAGCAGCAGTGTGTGATATGGTGTAACCGAATGTGAGATGAAATCATTATGTTATCCTATCTGCACATCAGCCATACCTGGTGACAATTAACTTTGTCTATAAATAGCTTAAAATTTTAAGCCTTTCTATATGGTTTTTCCAGTGGTCATGTATGGATATGAGAGCTGGACTATAAAGAAAGCTGAGTGCAGAAGAATTGATGCTTTTGAACTGTGGTGTTGGAAAAGACTCTTGAGAGTCCCTTGGACTGCAAGGAGATCCAACCAGTCCATCCTAAAAGATATCAGTCTTGCATGTTCATTGGAAGTTCTGATATTGAAGCTGAAACTCCAATACTTTGGCCACCTGATGCGAAGAGCTAACTCATTTGAAAAGACCCTGATGCTGGGAAAGATTGAGGGCAGGAGGAGAAGGGGATAACAGAGGATGAGATGGTTGGATGACATCACTGACTTGATGGACACGGGTTTGGGTGGACTCTGGGAGTTGGTGATGCACAGACAGGGAGGCAGGCCTGGCGTGCTGCGGTTCATGAGGTCGCAAAGAGTTGGACACAACTGAGTGACTGAACTGAACTGAACTGATGTAATATTGATTTAAAATTTTGCTAGGCTTTCCCATATAACAAGTGTGAATGATTTAAGTTAATATGGCTTAATCATAGACACATAAAAGTATCTGGAGGATTAAATATATTTATAACTAGCAATATGAACGATGGGGAAACTGAAACATAACTTTTATATTTCTGCTTCTTTGATTTACTGGTATATCACTTTGAAAAGATGTCCTCAAAAGCAGGTAGCTTACTCTCCCAACCCCAGAACGTAGGACTTCTTTGCAAAGCAGAAATAGTGACCCAGATGTAGAGAACAAAGGTACGGCCGCCAAGGAGGGAGTGGGGGTGCAATGACCTGGGAGACTGTGAGTGACTAATATACACACTGGTCCTGGGGATGGCACAGATAGCTGGTGAGAGCCTGCTGCAGGGCACAGGGGACTCTGCTTCTCACTCTCTGATCATGTAAATGGGAAGGCAATCCAAACAAGACGGGACATACATACACATAGAACCCTTTCACTTTGCTGTACAGTGGACACTGACGGAACGCGGTAAAGCAACTGTGCATCAGTAAAATTTCAGAAACAGACAAAAGCAAATGAAGAAAGTAGGCGGCCTGAAGGGACCTCACCAAGGCCGCCGTGCTTGCTGCATCGCTCAAATTACAGACGTGGCCACTTGTCCAAACGTGCCTCTGATATTATGAGCTAAACCAGTAGTTTCTTGCAGAGTTAGACAGGAACTCCAGTAATCCATTTCCCATCCAAGTCAGAATTTTCATTCTGTACAGGAGAGTATGTATTCTGTTTGGAAATACACTGAACGCATTGACCTCAACCTTCACATGAGAACTTTGAGAAAAAATTGATAGTCATTATTATGTGTGCTAAGGTCCTTCAGTCATGTCTGACTCTTTGTGACCCCACAGACTATAGCCCACCAGGCTCCTCTCTCCATAGGATTCTCCAGACAAGATACTGGAATGGGTTGCCATTGCCTTCTCCAAGGACTCTTCCTGACCCAGGGATCGAACCCGCGTCTCTTAAGTCTCCTGCACTGGCAGGCTTTTTTTTTTTTTTTTAAACCACAGGTTATTGTCTAGAGAATCTCAGGGACGGGGAGCCTGGTAGGCTGCCGTCTATGGGGTCGCACAGAGTTGGACATGCCTGAAGAGACTTAGCAGCAGCAGTGTGTGATATGGTGTAACCGAATGTGAGATGAAATCATTATGTTATCCTATCTGCACATCAGCCATACCTGGTGACAATTAACTTTGTCTATAAATAGCTTAAAATTTTAAGCCTTTCTATATGGTTTTTCCAGTGGTCATGTATGGATATGAGAGCTGGACTATAAAGAAAGCTGAGTGCAGAAGAATTGATGCTTTTGAACTGTGGTGTTGGAAAAGACTCTTGAGAGTCCCTTGGACTGCAAGGAGATCCAACCAGTCCATCCTAAAAGATATCAGTCTTGCATGTTCATTGGAAGTTCTGATATTGAAGCTGAAACTCCAATACTTTGGCCACCTGATGCGAAGAGCTAACTCATTTGAAAAGACCCTGATGCTGGGAAAGATTGAGGGCAGGAGGAGAAGGGGATAACAGAGGATGAGATGGTTGGATGACATCACTGACTTGATGGACACGGGTTTGGGTGGACTCTGGGAGTTGGTGATGCACAGACAGGGAGGCAGGCCTGGCGTGCTGCGGTTCATGAGGTCGCAAAGAGTTGGACACAACTGAGTGACTGAACTGAACTGAACTGATGTAATATTGATTTAAAATTTTGCTAGGCTTTCCCATATAACAAGTGTGAATGATTTAAGTTAATATGGCTTAATCATAGACACATAAAAGTATCTGGAGGATTAAATATATTTATAACTAGCAATATGAACGATGGGGAAACTGAAACATAACTTTTATATTTCTGCTTCTTTGATTTACTGGTATATCACTTTGAAAAGATGTCCTCAAAAGCAGGTAGCTTACTCTCCCAACCCCAGAACGTAGGACTTCTTTGCAAAGCAGAAATAGTGACCCAGATGTAGAGAACAAAGGTACGGCCGCCAAGGAGGGAGTGGGGGTGCAATGACCTGGGAGACTGTGAGTGACTAATATACACACTGGTCCTGGGGATGGCACAGATAGCTGGTGAGAGCCTGCTGCAGGGCACAGGGGACTCTGCTTCTCACTCTCTGATCATGTAAATGGGAAGGCAATCCAAACAAGACGGGACATACATACACATAGAACCCTTTCACTTTGCTGTACAGTGGACACTGACGGAACGCGGTAAAGCAACTGTGCATCAGTAAAATTTCAGAAACAGACAAAAGCAAATGAAGAAAGTAGGCGGCCTGAAGGGACCTCACCAAGGCCGCCGTGCTTGCTGCATCGCTCAAATTACAGACGTGGCCACTTGTCCAAACGTGCCTCTGATATTATGAGCTAAACCAGTAGTTTCTTGCAGAGTTAGACAGGAACTCCAGTAATCCATTTCCCATCCAAGTCAGAATTTTCATTCTGTACAGGAGAGTATGTATTCTGTTTGGAAATACACTGAACGCATTGACCTCAACCTTCACATGAGAACTTTGAGAAAAAATTGATAGTCATTATTATGTGTGCTAAGGTCCTTCAGTCATGTCTGACTCTTTGTGACCCCACAGACTATAGCCCACCAGGCTCCTCTCTCCATAGGATTCTCCAGACAAGATACTGGAATGGGTTGCCATTGCCTTCTCCAAGGACTCTTCCTGACCCAGGGATCGAACCCGCGTCTCTTAAGTCTCCTGCACTGGCAGGCTTTTTTTTTTTTTTTTAAACCACTAGCGCCACCTGGGTATACCCAACCAGAATTTTTATGGTTGAATAATCCTGATTCTTCCAACCTTTCTTCTCTGATCATTTTCCTAAGATACCTTTTTTTCTAGTCATCCTTTTATAAGTTAGTGCAAAATTGTATTTCAAAATCCTTTTGAAGAGACTATAGTATAGATAAGTGTAGCATTTGTCACCTTTTTCTCGCTATGGAATCTGGCTCTTCCTTTAGTTGAACAATATTGAAGTGGTTGGATTTTTTCATTAGGGTGCAAAATACATAGCTCCTAAGCCGTTTATATCCCCGTGTGGAAAGACACACACCATTTGATGTCGTCACAGATGTACATTTTCAATGCTACCCACTCAACAGGACATATTGAAAGTGCGGAATGACAAAAAAGATGATCCAAATTATGTAAAGTTTAATGCTCTACCCCATTAAAAATTTGAATGGGATTCTAGTAAATACACGAATGCACACTTCCTATCAAAAGTGACACCTTAAGAAACTGTTACTGCAACAGTGCACTTGATTTCTGAAACAAAATGAAAATGCCTTCATGTCTATGCAGTTCTCCCCTTTTAGTGGGGTTGTTCCTTTCTATTTTCTACATCTCTCCATAAGAAATGCCTCTTCTTCCTACTCTCCCAGGTCCCTAAAATATAGCACCTGCAAGGCTCAGTGGTAAAGAAACTGTCAGCCCAGGCACGAGACACAGGAGATGCAGATTCCGTTCCTGTGTTGAAGATCCCCTGGAGGAGGGCATGGCAGCCACTCCAGTATTCATGCTTGGAGAATTCCATGGACAGGGGAGCCTGGTGGGCTACAGTCCACGGGGCTGCAAAGAGTCAGACATGACTGAAGCGACTTACCAAGCATGCATGCACAGTTGATCTAACAATATTTTATTTTAGTTGTACAACGTTAGTAATTTGATATTTTTATAGCCATTCAAGGATCAGTAGCTATCTACATAAAGCCTCCAACTTAAAAGACAGAGCTCAAAATAAAAAAAAGAAATGAAAGACATTTTTGGAAGCAGAGACTTAGTATGGAAAAAAGGTCAGAATCTCTTATTTATCAAAAGTGTTGTTAAATACCAGCAAAAATGTTACAGAAATTTTATAGATAAAGTTGAAGAAATTTCCTGCAAAGTCAACATATGAAATTTCTGGGAAAAAAAGAGAGAGAGATGGAAGATTAAGAGGGGATAAAAGTAGAAAAGTCAGAGAAGTACAACCTCCCAATAATAGAAGTGCAAGAAAGAAAGATAAAGACTGAAGAGAGAAAACACCGATTAAACGATTGAGGTATATTTCTCACAGCTGAAATGTGTGAGACTGACGACTCTGACATGAGTCATCAGAAGGAAGGGGGTCCCCCGTATGCTCAGCAAAACAGTGCAAAACTGATTCCAATCAAGGTACATCCACATGAAATTTCAGGACACTGGGAGCCAAGATAAGATTCTCCCAGCTTTCCCAGGGAGGGAACAACATACAGGGGTCACACGCAGAGGAGAAGGAATCAGAAAGGCTTCAGGCTGCTGAAGAGCAAACCTGGAGATGGGAGACAATGGAGCGAGGTCTACGAGATTCTCAGGGGAAATTAATGCAGGCCTGAGGCTGGCACCCAGCCAAGCCATAAATCAAAGGCGAGGGAAGCGGCACTCAGTGCGGCCAAGGTAATCTATCTTGTCCCCCTCCTCAGGAAGCCACTGTGAATCCTGCTGCATTAAGACGAGGGTCTGCCCAGAGGTGGGGGTGCTGGATGCAGGGGAAATGGAGAGGGGGCTTTGGGGACCACGATCAGATGGAAATTCCAGGCACATAGCTGTGTACGCAGAGAAGGCGATGGCGCGCCACTCCAGTGCTCTCGCCTGGAAAACCCCACGGACGGAGGAGCCTGGTGGGCTGCAGTCCATGAGGTCGCTGGAGTCGGACACGACTGAGCAACTTCATTTTCACCTTTGCTTTCATGCATTGGAGAAGGAAATGGCAGCCCACTCCAGTGTTCTTGCCTGGAGAATCCCAGGAACGGGGAAGGCAGGTGGGCTGCCATCTGTGGGGTCCCACGGTTTGGACACAACTGAAGCGACTTAGCAGCAGCAGCAGCAGCAGCTGTGTACAAGGCATAAGGGAAAATCAGTGCAGAATGGGGCCAGTCAGGAGTCCTCAGAACAGACGTCCCAGAAGGTGAACTTTATTGTTCAACTGAGAAGTACTAAGAGGAGGTTCAGATAGTGAGCAGAGAGTCTGGATTTGAATTAGTGTTGGTATATGAAAAAATACACATCCAAAAGTAGGACAACTGTTAACTCCAGATGATGAAAAATTGATTAAGAAAGGAAAACA
This sequence comes from Litocranius walleri, assembly GCA_006410535.1. Classification (NCBI taxonomy): domain Eukaryota; kingdom Metazoa; phylum Chordata; class Mammalia; order Artiodactyla; family Bovidae; genus Litocranius; species Litocranius walleri. The sequence continues at coordinate 710,553 of SJYG01000683.1, forward strand.
CTTTCAGTGTACAATATGGGTCAGAAAAGCAATTACTTATTCATAACTATGTAATCACTGATCTAACCAAAGCTATGCAAACTATATTAAAAAGGTAGGAGAAGTTTGTGTGTGTGTGTGTGTTGTGTGTGTGCCTGGTGTGTATTTGTGATAAGAGCAAAGAACATGAGAGTGAAAGACAGCTAAAAATAATCATTTGTGGATTTGTAAGGAAATGGACAATACTTAAAATATAACAAAAAGCCAAGAAGTAGCCATATAATCCTCTGGCTGAAGTATAAAAGTATATACCAAAACAACCAGCTAAACTTGTTGAAAATGGTTGAGTCTATATCAGGGAAAAGTGAAAATAAAAGTGTTTAGTTGCTCAGTCGTGTCCAACTCTTTGCAACCCCATGCCCCTCTATCCATGGAATTCCCCAGGCAAAAATACTTGAGTGGGTTGCCATTTCCTTCTCCAGAAGATCCTCCCAACCCAGGGATCAGATCCTGGTTTCCTGTATTGCAGGAAGATTCTTTACTGTCTGAGCCACTAGGGAAGCCCTTTAGTCAGAAAAACTGGAGAAAAAGGCAGGAGTTCGTTATGAGCCTAAAAGGACTTCTTGACTTTTCTGGCTTTGTGTGTGCATAAATAAGTTTAACAGAAATTAAAGCCAATTTTAAAAAAGCCAGACTGAGATCCTGGCTTCAGGGTTTCCCAACCACATAAATTTTTAACACTTACTTTAATCTCTACCTTAGCCATGTATCTAGAGAAGGAAATGGCAACCCACTCCAGTGTTCTTGCCTGGAGAATCCCAGGGATGGGGGCGCCTGGTGGGCTGCCGTCTATGGGGTCACACAGAGTCGGACATGACTGAAGCGACTCAGCAGGAGCAGCCATGTATCACCACATGATCACACTTTTTACATGGTTGTCAAGGGACAAAAATTGTGTTTTTGGTGTTTTGATTTTAGATCTAAATCCAAAACCAACTTTTTAGCTTCCTGTCTCATATGCCTTTCAAGTGTCTGAGCTTGTTATCCTCAGCGTGGTTGACAGCACTTTCCCACTGTGCATTCTTCCCTATTTCCTATCCTCAGAGCTTTCTGCCTTTTCTTGACCCTTTAACCTCCCTAACCTACACACTTAGCCGTTCACTTCTGCTTCCCTAACAGCCGAGGGACCCTCAGCTGCTCCAGTTTTCTCTAGTGTAAACCTCCGACTCCTTTCTAGCTACGTCCTTGGCAGTTCCAAAAGATCCTGAGACAAGAATGCACTCCTTGGCTAACTCGTGCAGATGACCACTCTACCCTACGGGCCTCAAAATGGTGCCATTGCCCCTTTTTTCATATTCAGTGAATAATTTTAATTTCTCGACTTATTTTCATTTATAATTTTTCAACTTTCCTCTCTTACCTATAAAAATATCCCTTATATTTTATCATTTCCTATCTAATAAAATATCCTGGATTTTTTTTTTTTGAGGCCAGTTTTTTTAATGAGGTCAGTTCCTTCTGTGTGTGTGGTGGGCAAAATTCTAATAAGCCACCTCTTTAGCCCCAGAATTCCTGGTATTCACCACGTGCACACCTTCTCCCAAGTATTCATTCGATCAAACACTTGTCTAGGTACTTCTGTGAAGGGATCGCCATGATGTGATTAATGTCTTAGATATTAATCAGTTCATTTCAGTTGCTCAGTCATGTCCCACTCTTTATGACCCCATGGACTGCAGCATGCCAGGCTTCCCTGTCCACCACCAACTCTCGGAGCTTGCTCAAACTCATGTCCATGGAATCAGTGATGCCATCCAACCATCTCATCCCCTGGTGTACCCTTCTCCTCCTGCCTTCAATCTTTCCCAGCATCAGAGTCTTTTCCAGTGAGTCCGTTTTTCACATCAGGTGGCCGAAGTATTGGAGCTTCAGCTTCAGCATCAGTCTTTCCAATGAATATTCAGGACTATTTCCTTTAGGATGGACTGGTTGGATCTCCTTGCATTCCAAGGGACTCTCAAGTCTTCTCCAGCACCACAGTTCAAAAGCATAAATTCTTTGGCTCTCAGCTTCCGTTATGGTTCACTGGAAAAATCATAGCTTTGACTAGACAGACCTTGTTAGGCAAAGTGATGTCTCTGCTGTTTAATATGCTGTTTAGGTTGGTCATAGCTTTTCTTCCAAGGAGCAAGCATCTTTTAATTTTATGGCTGCAGTCACGATCTGCAGTGGTTTCGGAGCCCAAGAAAATAAAGTCTGTCCCTGTTTCCATTGTTTCCCCATCTATTTGCCATGAAGTGATAGGATCGGATGCCATGATCTTAGTTTTCTGAATGCTGAGTTTTAAGCCAACTTGTTCACTCTCCTCTTTCACTTTCATCAAGAGGCTCCTCAGTTCCTCTTTGCTTTCTGCCATAAGGGTGGTGTCATCTGCATATCTGAGATCTTAATCAGTTGAGATTAGATGAAGAGTTTATGAGGGCACTGGTGGGAGTGGGGGTTCTGACCTACTCACACAACTTCATGAAGAGCAGAGCTGCCTCTAGCAGGCTGCAGGAGACTGAGTCAGTGCTTTGAAGAAACACTGCCTGAAGATGGAAAAGGATGCATGCCCAGGAACGCAGGTGGCCTCCCGGGCTTCCCTGGTGACTCACGATGGTAAAGAATCTGCCTATAATGCGGGAGACCCAGGTTCGATCCCTGGGTGGGAAAGATTCCCCTAGAGAAGGGAATGGCAACGCACTCTAGTGTTCTTGCCTGGAGAACTCCATGGGCAGAGGAGCCTGGTGGGCTACAGTCCACGAGGTCGCGAGGAACTGGACACGACTGAGCAGCGTTAGCTCTTGGATCTTGGAGCAGCCCCTGTTAACAGCCAGCTCAGAAATCAGGACATCGGGAAGGAACTGTCTTTAGCCAAGAACAAGATATGGGCTTCTGAGCCGATTGCTCCCCAGGTCCTCTAGATGAGGGCCCAGCCCCTGGGAACTTTGACTGCAGCTTTGTGAAACTCTGAGCAGACAGCCTTGCCATCACACTGGACTTTGGACCCACAGAGCTATGAGCTGATCAGTGGGCATTCATTATGCATTTTTTGTATTACAGTACTGAAATCTGAATATAAATGATCACTGCATGTTTCTGAGTTTTCAAATCAATTCCCTCCTTGATTTGAACATCCAGTTTATTGTTAAATCACAATATTTTAATATTTTGTACAATATCCTTTTTATTAACATGTTAAAAACTGGCAGTAACTGATCCAAGCAGTTCACTGCATGATAAGATTCCACATATGCAACTTTCTAGCATTAACCTCAGTCACTAAACCATACAGATTTAAATAAAGTGGGATCTCCAAAGCAAGAAACAGACATTTAATTAAAGATGACTTCTGCCATTGAGTAAGCCACATTCTTTACATGGTGGTCAAAAGCACACTACACTCCTGTCTCTCCATAGTATTTAATTTTCTCTCCTTGAGAAATTTTAACTTTGAACTATTCCTCTGGGAATACAGTGTGGAGAGTCAACATTAATGACTCTGAACTTACCAATACTACTAGTTCCGGTCGCATCTTCTTCTGAGAGCTAAACCCTGCTTCCTTCTAGAGTCTGTGGTTCTTTCATTTTGCTTAAAGACTAGCTCTCGAGAGTGGGACATGGCTGAGCAACTAACACCCTCACTCCCCCCTGGCCCTTTATCCCCCATCTCTAAGTATGCAGTGGTGTCTAAAGTCAGTGAGAGTTGCCTTCTGTATATCAGATGGAGTCTTTGCACACGTCCTCATCTTTCTTGCCCTCAGGGTGCTGTTAAAACAAAGATGCAGTTTCTTAAGGAACCTCCATGTTATTCTTCATAAGGACTGTATCAGTTTACATTCCCACCAAGAGTGTAGGAGGGTTCCCTTTTCTCCACACTCTCACTCCAGTTTTTGAAATTGGGTCATTTGTAGTGACGTGAACAGACCTAGAGTCTGTCATTCAGAGTGAAGTAATTTAGAAAGAAAGCCAAAATAATCATCATAATATATTAGCAGATATATGTGGAACCTGTAGAAATGGTACAGGGCAGGCATGGGGATGCAGATGGAGAGAGTGGACCTGCGTGCGCTGTGTAGCCATGGGCAACCGCGGCGCTGCGGCGGGAGCTCAGCCAGGCCTTCCGTGGTGGCGGGAGGAAGGGCCGAGGCCCAGAGGGAGGGGAGGTAGGTGTACACACAGCTCATTCACTTCTGTGAAGAGCAGCGGCTAAGCAACACTGTGAAGCAATGATACTCCAGTAAAAACAAACGGGCACATATGTGGGAAGGGGATTCCCACCTGCCCAAAGGACGGGCAGGTGTGATTTCCTCCAGCCAATACATGGCATCCTTTCCCTTTTGTCTCTTCACTCACCGTCTTGGACCCTCTTCTCAGGAAACACCTCCCTAGGACATCTCCTGGAATGTCTTGTGTTTTTCCCATCATTGTAAACATCTAGAGATTCCTGGTTTATCGCACTTTCTTTCACAGTCTTCAAGTTCATAATCTGTTTGAAAGCAGCTCCAACTCATGTCTGATTTTGTCCATTATCCCACTGAAATTGATCATGGCATTTCCTTTTTAAATAAAGGGGATAGATTATCCTCAGTCAGTCGTTAGCATTTACAGGTCTCAAGGGCACATATTTGAGAGGCTACTTATGTGTGAAGAAGTATGTGACCTACAGCTTACTCAGTCGCGTCCGACTCTTTGCAACTCTGGGGACTGTAGCCCACCAGGCTCCTCCATCCATGGGATTCTCCAGGCAAGAATGCTGGAGGGCGTTGCCATGCCCTCCTCCAGGGCAGCTTCCCGACCTAAAGATCAACCCAGGTCTCTCATGTCTTCTGCTTTGTAGGCGGATTCTTTCCCACTAAAAGCCACCTGGGAAAGCCCTTACAGAGACCTTTCAGCTCAGCTCAGCTCAGCTCAGCTCAGCTCAGGCGCTCAGTCCATCTCAGGTGCTCAGGTGTGTCCCACTTTCTGTGACCCCGTGAACCGCAGTGTGCCAGGCCTCCCTGTCCATCACCAACTCCCGGAGTTCACTCAGACTCACGTCCATCGAGTCGGTGATGCCATCCAGCCATCTCATCCTCTGTCGTCCCCTTCTCCTCCTGCCCTCAATCCCTCCCAGCAGCAGAGTCTTTTCCAATGACTCAACTCTTCTCATGAGGTGGCCAAAGTACTGGAGTTTCAGCTTCAGCATAAGTCCTTCCAAAGAAATCCCAGGGCTGATCTCCTTCAGAATGGACTAGTTGGATCTCCTTGCAGTCCAAGGGACTCTCAAGAGTCTTCTTTAACACCACAGTTCAAAAGCATCAATTCTTCGGTGCTCAGCCTTCTTCAAAGTCCAACTCTCACATCCATACATGACCACAGGAAAAACCATAGCCTTGACTAGACAGACCTTAGTCGGCAAAGTAATGTCTCTGCTTTTGAATATGCTATCTAGGTTGGTCATAACTTTTCTTCCAAGGAGTAAGCGTCTTTTAATTTCATGGCTGCAGTCACCATCTGCAGATTTTTTTTTTTTTTTTACTTTACAATACTGTATTGGTTTTGCCATACATTGACTTGAATCTACCATGGATATACATGAGTTCCCAACCCTGAACCCCTCTCCCACCTCCCTCCCCATATCATCTCTCTGGGTCATCCCAGTGCACCCGCCCCAAGCATCCTGTATCCTGTATCGAATGACCCAGCAATCCCACTGCTGGGCATACACACTGAGGAAACCAGAATTGAAAGAGACACGTGTACCCCAGTGTTCATCACAGCACTGTTTATAATAGCCAGGACATGGAAGCAACCTAGATGTCCATCAGCAGATGAATGGATAAGAAAGCTGTGATACATATACACAATGGAGTATTACTCAGCCATTAAAAAGAATACATTTGAATCAGTTCTAATGAGGTGGATGAACCTGGAGCTGATTATACAGAGTGAAGTAAGCCAGAAAGAAAAATACCAATACAGTATACTAACACATATATATGGAATTTAGAAAGATGGTAATGATAATCCTCTTTCACTTTCATCAAGAGCTTTTTAGTTCCTCTTCACCTTCTGCCATAATGGTGGTGTCTTCTGCATATCTGAGGTTATTGATATCTAGATTCCACCTTGTGCTTCTTCCAGCCCAGCGTTTCTCATGATGTACTCTGCATAGAAGTTAAATAAGCGGGGTGACAATATACAGCCTTGACGTACTCCTTTTCCTATTTGGAATCAGTCTGTTGTTCCACGTACCAAACTCAGTAGAAAATAAGACCCGTACAAAATAAGATAAATTACCAGGAAATGAGGAAATTTTTGATAACACTGAAATGACTACAAAATCCAAAAAGGAGAGGATACATGTAGCTGGTTCACTTTGCCCTACAGTAGAGACAACACTGCAGAGCAACTGGACTCCAGTGAAATTAACTACAATTAGAAAAGAAATAAAGTAAGGATCAGAAGGTAATTTGGCTACCAAATGCTTACTTTACATTTGTCATTTCCCAACCTTACCAAAACACTTGAAAATGTAAAACTGACTCAGGAACTGCCTTGTTCTTCTTTGAAGAAAAACAACAATCTATCCATGTTTTGTATTCTGTGAGAAATAACTTTATGACGGCAAAGGAACAGCCGCATGACTGAAACCGTTCCTTTTCAATGCCCTGAGATTCACAATGCCCAGTCTCAGAGGCAAACTGCGGGCATAACTCCTCACTCTTTCCAGAGGCCACATTTCCATAGAATCTCCTGCCAATTAGAGGCCCCAAATTAGTAGGAGGAATAACCAGAAAGGAGTAGGCCAGGCATACCTAACAATTTCAAATCCATTCCCAAACTATTTTTAAAATGTTTACGAGTAATTAGGTTCAGCGTTTCGCCACATTTTACTCAACAAAAATCAAGACCAAATGTTCCAATTCCCATTTACAAACAAGAGTTAGCAGGTAATAACAGCACTTTTTGTGAAATGTATACCATGTTGGATCAATTCTGCAAAAACACTAGGGAGTTTTGCTGTGAGATAACCAGCGCTTACAGAGTTCATCTCACATTCTGAAGGACACCTGTGAAACACCTACATGCCCGGGGTGAGGAAGGGTCTTTCCTGAGGGCTGTGTTGGCGGTTAGGTTTTCCTTGAAGTGTCACACTTGGAATTTTCAGGTATTCTCAACATCCCATGCTCTATTTTCTACTTTCAAAGCCAAACTCTCTTTGTAAATTTCATGACCACCAGCCTCCCACTCCGCGTGGGGGCATTTCTGACATTCTTTATAATAGTTTTAGTATCATTTCTTCTACAGTTACACCCAGTTTTTCTCTTTCATTTTTCACACTCAAATCACCCAGTTTTTATTTCTCATATTAATTTATACTTGTGCTACTTGCAAGTGATTTAACCTTTCTGAATTGTTATTCTTCCCATTTGATGGGAAAAAAAGTAGCTTAATGACATTTAAATTACAAGGTTTGATAGAAAATTAAGAAGTTAAATGTGATAAGCTACCAAAAGGCAGAAAACTGAAAACATCCCTGTAAGCCAAATGCTAGCTTCTTGGTTTATCCTTTCATTTTCATTTCATTTTTTCTTAATTAGAGTGCTGTCTTTATAATACATAATAGGTTTGCTTTTCCAATTTGTGTCTCTGATTTGAGCAGACTCAAATCACCTAGCTTGCACTCCAGGGTCCTGCTTCAGATTTTCTTATATTTCCTTATGTGCCTGTGGCCTTATTTGTTTTACCTCCAACAGCTAGGAGTTTCAGGAGGCCATGTGTTTGAAATGGGCCTGCTGGTAGCCAGCACTGGTCAGCGGCCACAGCCTCGGCTCCATCCATTTCAAAAAGCGCTTGGTAGAGCCGGGTGTTTCCGAGCCCACTCCCCAGGGGAGGTGGGGTGGGGCTGCCCAGCGTACGTGTGGGATCATGTCAAAGGCGTTTTGGATTCCACGGCTCATACCTGGCCTACAGTCCTCCATATCCCTCATCACTGCCAAGTAAGTCCCTCAAGACTGCCCCTCCTGCTGCAGCCACAGCCCCCATCTCGTAAGTCACCCATGTGAGCTGCTTGGGGAGAAAATGGGACCACATCTTATATTCCATTATAGATCAAATGTTTTCATCGGCCACGCAGGCCTTTCCCTCTGCAAGAAAGAAGCAAAGAACATGTTCATGTGTTTAGTTCCCTAGGTTTCAAAGCTCTCTTTCAAGTAAGAAGAAAAGCTCAAGTGTTCATTGTTTTGTTTTGTTTTTCCTCTAAAGAGCCACCATCTCATCCCATTAGTTAAAGAGGGATAGTTAGGGAGTTTGGGATGGACATGGACACACTGCTGTTTTTAAAACGGATAGCCGGCAAGGACCTAGCGTACAGCACAGGGACCTCTGCTCACCGTTCAGTGGCAGCGTGCGTGGGTGGGGAGTTCGGGGGAGAATGGATGCTTGTATGTGTATGCCTGAGTCCCTTTGCTGGGCGCCTGAAACTATCACAGCATTGTTAACCGGCTATACTCCAATAAAAAGTTTAAAATTAATATTTTTAAAAATGTAATATTGCAATATTTTAAAGTTAAAGATACAAAACGATGTAAACTTTTGAAAAGAATAGTGGGTTTCATGGGTTGAATTGAGAAATATGGATGTCTGCGAAGCATGAAGCCTGTTTATCCTGGTCAAAGGCTGGGAGGCCATCGGGATTGAAGTGGTATTGTGTGACGTTTTTGCTGGATGGTTGTTTTATTTCTTTGATTCTTGCATGCAGTTTCTGCAAAGTTTGAACAGTAGCTGTCTGTGATGTGGCAGCCGCTCCTTCCAACAATACCAAGAGGCGGTCTTTTGTCCACACACACCGAGGGCAGTGCCTGCTGTGTCTGAGGCAACCCTGAGGCTGCTGCTTATTTTCAGCTGGGTTGGTGATGACATTCCAGGCTCGGGAAAACTGAGCGCTGCTGTTACGGTACAAACCGTGGGTTTTCCTCTCAGCGGGCACTAAAAATAACCCACCAAATTTGTAATTTTCAAGATAATTTTGGCTTTGGTTTTGTAAGCAATGGCATGCATCTGGACGATGTCTTTCAAGCTTGACTTTGTTTGCAGCACTATCTCTGAATCCATCAGTTCTCAGTGTGGACTAAATTATTTTGGTGTAGTAACTATGTGAAAAAAAATAGAAGTCTAAATATTTTGAAGTTTATTCTGTATATAGTTTACCTAACACTCATGTCATTTCAGAAAAATGAGGAAGAATAAATCAATGAGTAGAATATATTCATTTACTAAGGCTTAAACATTTTTCGTGGTCAGTTAATGAGATATTTTTTCCCAGCTACTTTTCTGCTGCTTCAGACATAGGGAAAGAAAGAGGTGTTGTTGAAAAGTAACTTAAGATATTTTTAGGCTCTGCCAAATCGTCGAGCTTTCATTCTTGTACAGGAAGGTGAAGAAGTCTTCCTTTGCCACCTTTGGGGTCCTGTGACACGGGGAGGAGAGATTTCCAGCCGCTCTGCAGCCTCTGCCCAGCAGGATGAAGGCACGTTGTTTAACAAGGAACTCAGGGTCTTTCCTAGGAAGCAGAGGAGTCGACTGCTACATCACCCTCTGCCCCCTGACCGCAGACCCCACACACCTTGCACCACCGGGTCGAGTATTTCAGTGGCGTGTGATGAGAAAACTGGGGATGGGAGTGGAGGCTGGACAACCATGGGCTTCCCTCAAGTCCTGAAAAAAGCCAGTTCCTGCCCTTGTCTGCCGATGCCCAGCCAGAGCTTTACACAAGACCCATTCATGTCACGGATGCCTGTCCTGAGCAAGGAAGGTCAAACTACACACACAATGGATCTGAAATTTCAACTTGGTCAGAGTGAGCTGTGAAGGAAGGAATGCTGTGTTCTGACTTCAGGAAAGATTTATTACAGAAGAGAAATACTCAGGAAAACGAAGAATGTCCTCCTGAAAAAGTCTTATCTTGATCTTCTTGGTCTTCCACCCATTTTTGATTGTGTTGTTTGTTGTTTTTGATGTTGAGCTTCATGAGCTGTTCCTCTATTTTGGAGGTTAATCCTTTGTCCATTACTTCCTTTGCAAAAATGTTCTTCCTTTCTGAGGGTCATCTTCTCATCTTGCTTATTGTTTCCGTAGCTGTGCAAAGCTTTTAAGTTTAATTAGGTCCCCAAACAATGGCATATTACTCAGCCATAAAAAAAGGAATGGAATTGAGTCAATTGTAGGTATGAGGCTAGACCTAGAGTCAGACAGAGAAAAAAATATAGTATATTGACACATTTATGTAGAATCTAGAAAAAATGGTATGAATGAACTTTTTTCCAAGGCAGGAGTAGAGGGGCAGACATAGAGAGTGGACATAGGGACACAAATGGGGAGGGGGTGGTGAGCCGGGAGATGAGGAGGGACATATACGCCTGACCGTGGGTGAAACAGACACCTAGTGGGATGCGGCCTTACTGTAGCACAGGGAACTCAGCCCGGGGCTCTGTGATGACCTTGAAGGGTGGGATGGGGGTGGGGTGGGAAGCAAGTTCAAGAGGGAGAGGATGTATGTGTACAAACAGCTGATTCACATCACTGTACAACATTGTGAAGCGATTATCCTTCAGTAACAAAATATAACTTTTCTCTCAGAAGGTGGGGAAAGCCTGTCAGCCAATCTTTCGGCATTTCATAAAGCACTTGTTACATTTGATTGTGAGAACCTGGTTGGACATGACAGATCTGTAAGTAGGTTCATCAGTGTTTCCTTTTTTCTTTTTTCAAGTTATACGCTGATGAATAACAACTCTAGGATGGGCGCCATGACCTGCAGCCTGTAACAGATCTCATGACTAAGTCAGAGGAAGACGGCTTAGGAAACAGAAATGCCAAGATGAAGGGGGAAAGGGGCAACATCAGGCTGGGGGGTGATGGCGGAAGGAGGAGAAGACAAGATAGAATTGCGTCCAGTGTGGGAAGGACTTGCTCGGCGACCTCTCAGGGTGTAGATGCGCTCATCACAACTGGCGGGAGGAAAGAATTCACGTGCCTGGCCCCGGTTCCCTAAACAGCGGTGCAGCCGCAGGGGGCTGGCTTCTGCTGCGACTGGCAAGAGGGAAAGCTTCACTCGGCTCTAAAGAGCGACGCTTCCTTTTCAGGTGAACTGGCACCAAAGTCGGCTGGTGCGAAGAGTCAGCCTGCCTCTGAAGCTCCCGAGAGGCAGCCCGGATGGCTCAGCGGCCGCAGGGCTCCTCAGCCCCGAGGACGCCCCCGCCCACCCTGGTGGGAGAAGGAGTGGCGCCGCGTGCAGGCGGCCGCGCTCCTCCGGGCCGACAGCCGACGGCAGCGGCGGGTGCTGCAGAATCACCGGGAACTGCAGGCCTCGGTGCTCTCCAGACCCTCAGGCTCCAGCGCGCTCCCTCCGGACCCGCCCGGCCCAGCCAGGCGGATCCCAGGGCCTCTGGATCCGATCGCTGCTTGAAAGAGGAAGTGGGGGGGGGGGGGGGGCGG
>SJYG01000683.1:722143-875272 GCA_006410535.1 Litocranius walleri
GAAGGGGGGGGGGGGGGGCGCGGTGGAAGGCAAGAAGAGAGGGACGGAGGAAGAGAGGGAGAGGAGAAAGAAACAGCGGAGCCAGAAAAAAAGCCCCAGCTGACAGCGGGTCTGTCCTCTGAAGACCCCCAGGAGCGGAAGGGCCATTGCAACCGCCTCGAGCGGCTCCTGGAGCTGAGCCTCTCCGCTGCAGGCGGCAAGAGTGTGAGAAAACTCCACACGATATCTTTTATTCACTTTATTCAGTCAGCTGACCGGGGTGGAAACCTGATCGTCTGGGGCCAAGTGATGCAGCCTGGGTGCTGCTCTTTCTCGACACAGCTGGAGAGGTGATGCACGGCCCGCACCGCAGGAGGCAGCCTGGGGATGTCCTCGGGCCACGTGCGGCCAGATCCGGCTGACGTTAGACGCCACCGACAGCCTCTCTCAGAGGCTCCAATCCCATGGGAAGAGTAGGTAAGATTTAGGACTTCTGAGAAACGCCCACCAAGTATCACACCAGAGGAACAAGATCTCAGCCACTCAGCTCCAGAAGTACGCCTCCATCAGAGCAAATGCCCTCCATTCCAGCAAAGAATTACGATCTTTTCTGGGCCTGGAATTTTTCTTCCCTGCTTCTTCCAGAAGTAAGTCACCTCCAAGACAAAACGGAAGCACCGCTTTGGGGCTGTCCATCACCAGCCCCAAAGCAAAGATGCTGCTTCCTCTGCATGTCTGGCAACACTTTATGGAGGCGTCCTTCTAACCTGACCTCTTGGCACAGAAACGGTGCTATCCAGCCTCTCTCTCTGGCTTCTCCAGAACAGGACTATTGTCTAATTTATATTTTTTGAACTGATTTTTTGTGTCGAGACAGCGATGCTTCTCAAAAGTAATGTGGCACACATAATGGCTGTAGGAGGTTCAGAGACTCAGAGAGAAAACTATCAATAGACTTTAGTAAATCATCCAATAAAACGATTCTCATGGAAAGGAAGGGGAAGGTATAAATTAAGAGCGATGAAGTGCGGGTGTGTTTGGACAGAGGAGGGTGGGAGGTAGGTAAACGGAGTAGAAATAAGGAGGCGGAACGTGAGAAATAGAGAAGGGGCAGCGTGTGAAGCTGGGGGATGATGCCCAGAGCCTGTAACTTGAGACTGTGGGAATCCAGTCAAGGGGAAAAGTTGGTCACTTTTTTTGAGGCGGGAAGGAAGCATCCGTGGGAAAAACATTGAAGCCGACACAAAAGTGCTTGGCTGGCGATGAAGGGGTCAACTGCCATCCAGCGAGAGGGACCCTGCTGGGTGTGCTGGGGGGGCAACACCAATAAATAAAAGATCTGAAGATGGTTCACATTGTTATTAGGACTTTAGTCACCAAAGGGGCTTTTCTGAGCATTGCTTCATCTGGTCCTTGTAACAGCCCCGTAGAGAAGGCAGAGCAGTGATCACTCACTTTCCTCCATATGAAGACACGGGACCTGTTCTCAAGAAGCTGATAACCAGTTAAGGTGAAAGAACTCAAACAAAGAAATAAAAAGGCAACAGCAAGCACCAGCAGTGCCTGAACGACAAGAAGTGTTTTGTGTGTTCACACCTGGAGCGGGGGCAGGGGCTTCCACCAGCGTCCAGAGAAAAGAGCTGAAGGACACAGCTGATCACCCCCAAGACTCAGGACCGCCCCCCAGCTAAGAACCGTCAGTCTAAAACATCAATAGAGCCACGGCTGAAAACTCTTGGTACATGGAAACCCATTAAAGACATTTATTTAGACAAATTGTTTATAAAACCAGATACTTTGGCATATAAGCACAAATTTCAGATTGCACTCTTCACTTGGGTAGTATGGTGGTAACTTGCTTTGGTTCAGTGTCTTAAAAGATCAGGATTTTTTTAAATGTCATGTTTAAATTGAAAGTAATCACTGTTTCAAATAACAAAATCTAAAATGTGGGGCTCTCTACAGAATCAGCTAGCTTCTTCAACAGATACCTTATGGGGAAAACACACACAAAAGAGAGGAATCCTCAGTGAGAAGGGACTGAAAACAGTCAGACACTGACAATGTTTAAACTTTGTTTAAATTCTAGTTTGAACAAAACCTCCTTTAAAATTTCTAAAACAAATTAGAACAACTGAGCACGAAACAGACATTTGATAGTACTAAGAGGCTTTTAGTTTTAAGGTGGGGTTTCCTGGTTACTAAGTGGTAAACAATCCACCTCCCAATGCAGGAGATTCAAGTTTGATCCCTGGGTTGAGAAGACCCCCTGGAGAAAGAAATGGCAACTCACTCCAGTATTCCTGCCTGGGAAATCCCATGGAAAGGGAAGGCTGGTGGGCTACAGTCCATGGGATCACAAGAGTTAGCTACTAAACAACAACAAAAACAGTTTTTAGGTGATAATATTATGGTATGTTATAAAGAAACCTCTTTCAGAGAGACATGTGGAAATGCATGTGTGCACGCTCAGTCGTGTCTGACTCTCTGTGACCCCAAGGTCTGTAGCCCACCAGGCTCCTCTGTCCATGGAATTCTCCAGGAAAAAATACTGGAGTGGGTTACCATTTCCTTCTCCAGGGATATCACTGAGCCACCTGGGAAGCACATAATAAAATAGCAAAGGACAGAAGCAGGCACACTCTGAGATCTGGGGTACATGAACAGTGATTGGTCACGAGCGGATAATTTCTGAAGCTGGGTGATGGGTAACATGGGTTTACTATACTATATTCTTTAAGTCTGTCTACATTTGACATAATTACTAAAATAGTTTAAAAAAAATACTTCTAACTATACATACAGGTCAATCTAATTTATCATAAAAGTGACACCTCAGTGCAATGGGAAACATATATTTTGGTAGATAAACAGTGTTGCATTAATTGATAATCCATTTCAGAAAAGAAATACAGTATCTTAACCTCTGTGCACCCAAGTCACAAAAATCAATGAAAAGTAACTGTGATCTAAGCATGAAAGGTAAAACAGTTTGAGATGAAAACGTAAGTGACTGTCTCCAGGAGTTTGAAATAGTATGACTTTTCTTAAATGAGACACAAAAATAGCTCAAAATTAACAAAGATTGAGAACTTCTGTTCATAAAGTGACAAAATTAATAGAAAAAGAAGATATTTTGTAAGGTATCTACCCTACTAAAAATCATATCTAGTCTATGTAAAGAACATCTACAAACCAACAAAAAGGACAGAAAATCTGGCAGAAAAATGAGCAAAACACTTAAGTGGTTCACATAAATATAGACATTCATTTACTGACAAGGTGCAAATTTAAACTACAGTGTTCAGTGCCTACTGACTCACCGGAGTCGCTGAGATAGAAAGACATACAGACAGTATCTGGTGTTGGAGAGGATCTGAAGCAACTCTAATTTCCATCCACTGCAGGCATGAGACAGACACGCATACAGTCTCAGGAAAGGCGCCGGGCAGTATCCTCTGAAGCTGAGTTTAAGTATACCATGTGACTCACGGTATACACAACACAAAGCCTAGGGCTGGATTGCCCTGACAGAAATGCAGGTGCATGCTTACCAAATTTCTGTACCAAAATAGTCAAAGGCCTACTGATACCCTACATATCAGCAACAGTGGAAGCCTGGCGTGCTGCAGTCCATGGGGTTGCAAAGAGTCAGACATGACTTGGCCGCTGATCAACAGCTACAACCACTGGCAAAATCATTATCTCTCTCCCAAGTATGATGCTAAATGAGAAGATACATGCAATATAGTACATCCAATATAATTTAACTGCAATAACGTTTTTGCCTGTGTGCTCGGTTGTGTCCAACTCTTTTGTGAACGCATGGATGGCATAGCCCACCAGCCTCCTCTGTCCATGGGATTTTCCAGACAAGAACATTGGAGAGGGTTGCCATTTCCTTCTCCAGAGGGTTTTCCCAACCTGAGGATCGACCTATGCCTCCAGAATTGGCAGGCAGATTCTTCATGCTACTGAGCCACCTGGTAAGCCCAAGGCATATGTGCACTTATGTAACTATGCTATACTTCAATAAAAATTGACCTAAAAGCACTCCCAGCTGGTCTGTGGGTTAAAGCCTCAAGCGTACTATGGAGCAATTAAATGTCCTAGAGAATTTCTTGTGATATTTCTGAAACTGTGATGTGATGACAGAATAAACGTGTCCTTAAAAATAGGAAAACTAAACCATGATAAAAAAAAATCAAATATTGCCATAGAACAGTGACGGATATTAATCCTGATAAAATATCAAAGAAACTGGAAAGAAAATTATTATTTTATTCTTATGAGTTTAAAGTAATATTTCAATATAAGATGGGTCAGTCCAGATGCGCAAAGATGTACTTGATTAAGCTACGTAATATCCTATGTAATTTGAAATATTAAAACTTGGAATTTTTTTTCTTTACAAGTTCCTACTGAAAACACAGCGGGAGAGAAAATATTGTAATCAAAGTGGTGTTTTGCAGAAATGGCATTGCTTACAAATTAGGAATCACTCTTTTAGGTGGGAAGTAATGCTTTGATATCTATCAGTTGGTTCTCAATATTTTTAATCTCAGCAGTGTGCAGTCATGGTAGGAAAACAATGAAGTACATATGAAAAAGTACATCATTAAGAAATAATTTCTCTCTAGGAAAAGACTGATTCTCATAAAACTATGAAATGGGAGGCTGCTGCTGCTGCTGCTAAGTCGCTTCAGTCGTGTCCGACTCTGTGAGACCCCATAGACGGCAGCCCACCAGGCTCCCCTGTCCCTGGGATTCTCCAGGCAAGAACACTGGAGTGGGTTGCCATTTCCTTCTCCAGTGCATGAAAGTGAAAAGTGAAAGGGAAGTCTCTCAGTCGTGTCCGACTCTTAGCAACCCCATGGACTGCGGCCCACCAGGCTCCCCTGTCCATGGCATGATTTGATTAATAGAAGGAAAAAATTAAGCTCTATCAGGTGTTTATCACGTTCTAGATTTAATTTTTGGCAGCATATATGCTTTTTGTTTAAGCCTTAAATGAAAGCATTGAGGTTGATAACATTGTCCTGTTGTGCAAATCAGTAACTTATCTAAATACAGAAAGATAGTAAAAGGTGGGAATGCCAGTGGAGGTGTGAATCACACAGAAGGCTATGATCCGGGTGGACCAGCATGAACAAGGATATTTTCATGACTAACTGATTCTGAATTGGACCCTGAAGCATAGGTCATATTAAACTTTGGAGAGAATTCATAGCAGAAATAGGAGTTATAAAATTAGACATAAACTGTGTTAGCCTTATCTTGGGGGTTTATGGCAGGATGAAAACTGGTCCCCAAAGGTGCCCTGATCCTAACCCCTGAAGTGTGCAAATGTTACCTTATATGGGAAGAGGGTCTTGGCAGATGTGATGGAGTTAGATATTTTCCTAATTGGCCCACAAATGTGATCACAAGTACCCTTACAAGAAGGAGGCAGCGGGAGATTTCACTCAGAAGCAGAGAAAGCAACCACAAGACCAGGAAGGCCATAGAAAGCCAGAAGAGCCAGGTGGATTCCGCCCCGCAACCCCCAGGGGAGCACAGCCCCTGAAGACCTTGCTTTTAACTGAGAAAAACTGCGTGGGACTTCTGTCTTCTAGAATCTTAAGAGAATGGATTTGTGCATGTATGTTCAAGCAGCCAAGTCTATGGTGATTTTTTATGGCTATCACAGGAAATAATTTGTTGCTGTTTAGTCACTAAGACACGTCCAACTCTTTTGCAACTCCATGGACTGTAGCCCACCAGGCTCTTCCGTCCATGGGATTCTCCAGGCAAGAATACTGGAGTGGGTTGCCATGCCCTCCTCCAGGGGATCTTCCCCACCCAGGGATGGAACCCAAGTCTCCTGTGCCTCCTGCAATGGCAGGCACATTCTTTACCACTGAGCCACCAGGGAAGCCCCACAGGAAATAATACAAGGCTTAAATAACCTTAGCTTGATCCCAGTGATCGGTCCCGAATTTCTACATCGTAGGGGCTGACACACAACAGTCTGATTCCAGCGGGGCTCTTGAGACTTCCCTTATGCGATGTTTCACAGTGAGGACGCTATTTTCACTTGGATGACAGGTTTCGGGGGAGGGAGTGGTGAGTGGCGGCTACTCCGCAGCCGTCTTGCATGGGCTTCTCCTGGTGGCAGCTTCTCTCACTTGAAGCAGGGCTCCGGGGTGGGCGGGCTCAGCACCTGAGGTACTCAGGCTTAGCTGCTCTGTAGCACGTGGGATTTTCCAGGACCAGGGATGGAACTTACATCCCACAGTCAAATCTGCATCGACAGGTGGGTTCCTATCCATGGTGCCATCAGGGAGTCCAATCCTCTGCTTTCTTAACCTATTCTGTTCTTTGTCAAGAAGGGTGCTAGCTTGGGGCTAAGTGGATATTATCTCATTTAATCCTCAAGTAACCCTGAAAGGAAGGTAGTTTATCTTCGGTCATCAGCCTTAAAGAAATTAAGTGACTGCTGACTGTGACAGAGAAAGGACTTACTTTGCATTTGTCAAATTCCAAAGAACGTGTGCTTTCTGCTTTGAAATGTGTAAAAAAATCTTACGAACTTGAACTTTCAGCAGAACCTGGGCACTCTCTGTCCATGGATGGGCTTGATTAGGTTCATAAAAGAAGATGAGGGCTTGTGAAAGTCTGTATGGGAAAGGATTTACTTTGCGACTGTCAAATAAACGCAAGTCAACTTTTACCTGGCTCTGTTTGAAAGAAAAACAACAAATTCATTTCAGAAAGAGAGCCTCATTTAAAGTTTTTTCATGGATACCTGTAATATATCTACTGAGGTTTTCACACTGTACCATCTGCTGCTGCCAAGTCGCTTCAGTCGTGTCCGACTCTGTGCGACTCCAAAGACGGCAGCCCACCAGGCTCCCCCATCCCTGCCTGGGATCCTCCAGGCAAGAACACTGGAGTGGGTTACCATTTCCTTCTCCAATGCAGGAAAATGAAAATGAAAGGGAAGTCGCTCAGTCATGTCCGACTCTTCGTGACCCCCATGGACTGCAGCCTACCAGGCTCCTCCGTCCATGGGATTTTCCAGGCAAGTGTACTGTAGTGGGGTGCCATCACCTTTTCCAGACACTGTACCATAAACTCTCACAATTTACTTTAAAAAGCATTAATATTTCAGCTACAGAAAACTGGTGGGAATTGGGCTATCAGTTCTGGATAAATACCCTCCCCTTTAAATGCAGATCCATGAATCAGTGCAAAGGAAGAGGATTATGTGTGCAATTTGCAAACATCTTAGACCCTTGCTATACAGGTATAACTCCTTGCAAAAGAGCTGGAATCCAGTGTTTGTAAAACCCACGATGATTCAGGATTTAAGCAGCTGCTATTGAAGGCACAGGAGAAGCTGCCCCATGTAAAATGCACGTGCCACCTTCCAGGTGGACAAGGAATGCCTGAGTATTAGCTGCTCGTATGTGGGGAACTGGTAAGAGTCTAGAGGAGAGAGACTTATCACAATAGAGAGGGTCTTCTGCAAAGGAAGGGAGATTTTGTAGCAACACAAGACAGATTCATCCATTTTATGATCCAGCAATACTGCAATGAATTTGCTCAAAGATAAGAGTTTAGTGTGGAGTAAAGTATCAGACATGGGGCTAGAATATGCCGCTCACTGTTCTGCTGCTGCTTCTTAGCTGGGTGATTCTAACCAAGTAGCTTCCATTTTCTGAGTTTTCATCTGTTAAGTTGAATACAATGTTCCATATTCTCTATAACTGTGAATCATTGCCACTTGATGTACAGATATTCTTAAGTGATGATGTGGCTGTTAGATTGGGGATTCTCTTTCTGTAGGACCTCTTGGGATGTTGCTGTAAGATGTTGCTTTTATAATTTCCCAACACATGAGAAGAAAAGGGTAAATGTGACAGGATAAAGGAAAGAAATGTCCTTGATGCATCAAAGAAAGCGATCCCACCTGGGCTGATGGCAAGTTGCCTTGTTAAGAAGAAATATGGCTGATCCATCAAATATGGCGGCTCCGTCAACACGGACTTCCCTTCTGGGCATCTGCACTACTTTTTACAGAGAAT
Organism: Litocranius walleri; assembly: GCA_006410535.1. Classification (NCBI taxonomy): domain Eukaryota; kingdom Metazoa; phylum Chordata; class Mammalia; order Artiodactyla; family Bovidae; genus Litocranius; species Litocranius walleri. The sequence goes on from SJYG01000683.1 coordinate 730,192, forward strand.
TACTGCACATAGTAGCATCAGTTTTTTCCAATAAGCCATTCATGCTAGTTCTCTCTTTCTAGCTAGATAACTAAATCTCAGGCTCTGTTCCTTGGGTTAGCCTTCTCTCTGCCTGCTCTGTGCTTCACACAGTCCTAGGCACACAGACTATGCAAGAAATATGCCATTGTCTTTAAGGAAAAAACATTTAGGAAAAGCAGTACATACGGAGGGTAAGTGTGTATTTTGACATTAGATAAACCTGAGTTTAAATTACGCCTCTCACAGCTTCAGGACCTTCGATGAGATACATAACCTCTGAAGTCAGTTTTCCCATCAGAAAATGGGTATAATGTGAACTAACCACTCCTACCACGAGTAAGGACGATAATGAATATCATATGCCTTGCCCAGTGTAGATGGTGGATATTATTTGTGTTGTTTCCACCAGATTTGGCAGTAAAAAATGGCATGGTCATGTAAGCATGGAAAACTTCTACAACAGCAGCAAAACCTCTGGCACACGTGCCCTAATTTCGTCGTCTTGTGTTATCTGCCATCTGAGTCACCAGGGAAGCCGATTTTGTCTTGCTGCACTTCATTTATGTCCATCATCTCATTCATGTTATTTTGAAAATGCATAGGTTTTAAATAAAGTCAAGGAAAAAATGCAAGGAGCTGTATTTATATATAAGTAGTTAATTTTAGGCACAAGCATATTAATGTTGTAAAATTTGTATATTTCGGCATTGTGAGGTAATTACCAGTGGAAAAAATGAAGAGAAAACAATAATATTTTTTACTTTCATGGCCCTGTTGACTAAGTAGCATTTTTGACCTCAGTGAAAGAAAATTCAGTGACGTGTCCAAGAGATGAGCAATATATGAAAAAAATAAAATTATTTTTAAAATTTTACAGCTAAGGAATCCAATCAGTATTGCAAAATCTTAGTATATTATAATTACATATGTAATATATAATGTCTATGTTACATTCTTTAACCCATATTTTCATAAAACCCAGTTTTGTTAATGCTTCATTATGTTAATATTCAGAATAACCTGAGGTGGAGGCCTAGATATCATTACATTGTGTAATCTCAGTTCATAGGAAAGAAAACTAAGGGGAAAAAAATGGCTGAAACTCACCAAGATGATGCAGGAAATTAGAAGAAGTTCTAGGAAGGGAAATACAGGGAAAAGTCAGATTATGAATGGCCTGGTGTGACCTTCAAATGACTTTGGCTCATACAGGAAAAGGGTACTTACCATGAAGTTTTGTACATGAAAACAATCTGGTCAAAATGGGAATTAGCTGCCGCAGTGGGGAGTTTTAATTAAAGAGGAACAAGACAAAGACGGTGAGCCACTTAGTGGTTATTCCAGGAAAAACATATGTTACAACGAAGGTGTCAAACGGGGTCATGGTCCTAAGAACAGACAGGCTGCTGATAGAAATAAGGTCCTCTTTCCATAAACTTGTTTGAGAGGTACTGGAGAGACAGACAAAGAGTGCAAGTGGGGTGATGGGCAAGATTCCTTTAAACCTGGATAAGAACTGAGAGTGTTTAAAGACTGTGGGGCAACGTTTCAGCAGAGAAGGAAATACTGGGAAAAAAGTGAGCGGCGGGAGGCCCGGGTGAAGCAGGAGGCGTCCTCCAGCCAGAGTCTGGGTGGACGTCAGGCCTGAACACACAGCCAGATCGGGGACCCCTGGGGTGGCAGCCTGTGTGGCACTCAGTCGTGTCCAGCTCTGTGTGACCCACGGACTGGTGCCCACCAGGCTCCTCCGCCCATGGAGTTTTCCAGGCAAGAATACTGGAGTGGGTTGCCATTTCCTATTCCAGCATGGTGGAAGCTTATCCAGTAGTAATTTAGTACCTACTGTGTGCAAAGTACTGTGTGATGGCATTTGCATCAGTTCAACCTCTGGCTCACACAAAATGTCGGTGCAATTGTGTTTCTGTCTCAACAGCAAGGTGTTACCTTAAGGGGCATCTGCTTAGTCATGAGAGCAAGGCTCTCAATATCAGGATGTTTGATTTCTGCTACTGGTTCTTCTCTGCAGAGTACTGAATGCATAGCTGAGGGTGAATCCTTAACCTCTTAAATATGACCTCTCTCTGTTTCCTTATGAAAGAGACACGTGTACTTATCTGTGAAGCAAAGGTTTTGAGACAATTTTCAGTAATGTCTCACTTTTCAGGAATGAATGAAAACTTTCAAAATGGACAATATCTTAAGACTCCTGATCTCAGCAAGTCCGCAAGCAGAGCGTATGATTGTCGTTATTTTATTGCAGAATGAGGAGCAATGCTCCCTGTGATGCGAGGTGCCAGAACTAACATCCAAGACGGAGCCGGCAAAGCAGGCACCGGGCGCAGGGCGCCTTTCTGTGGAAAAGCGCCCACAGGTTCGCCTTGGTGTCCTGCAGCTGTGACCGCAGTGCCAATCTCTGTGGTCTCCAGATACGCTGACCACTGCTAGAGCCCTGCTGTGATGCAATAGATTAACTAAACAAGTTCTAGTAACCTTTTCAAAGGCAGTGGTGCAACGGTAGCACGATGTAGCCATCGTTTCTTTCTGTTCAAGCCCATATCCACGAGAAAGATGGTTCACAGATCATAAGACAACATGCAGGGGACCAAGACTGACTTTGATGATGCTCAAGAGTGAATGCTGTCCAACTGCAATAGGAAACAAATACAAATGACCTGTAAAGGCACCAATTTGATGATAATTTTCATTCTTTCCCTTCCCTTTAAAACGTTTGAACCAAGTTTTATTGGACCAGTCTATTCACTCCACTAGTCAAATGCGTGTATAAAATAGAAGATAAAGTAAACAGCTAGCCAAAGACAGTCTTAGAATTCAAACCCAAGGATGTCTGACTTAAAAACTTTCTCATTATGTTGCATCCTTGAATAAGGTATTTGAATGTATCCTGCATATGTTAAGGGTAAAATAAGTGTCATATTGTATTTTTCAGGCAGGAATTGATAGCCTATATAGGATCCTGGGTCCAAATGTTTACTATCTCCCTTTAAGACATATATTTTTACTGTGTGCTATCAGTTCAAGCTGCCTTTCATAGAAATTCTTTCAAGTCTAAATAAGATCATACACATGTTCGTTAAAAGAGATGAAAAAAATAGCATTTCTTCAAAAAATAGCAACATTTTGTATAAAAGTGCATTTATGCTAAGTTGCTTTACAGTCACATAGTTGCAACCCTATGGACTGTAGCCTCCCAGGCTCCTCTGCTCATGGTATTCTCCAAGCAAGAATACGGGAGTGGGTTGGCATGCCTTTCTCGAGCCCATGTCGTCTGCGTTGGCAGATGGCTTCTTTGCCACTAGCGCCACCTGGGAAGCCTGTATAGGCGGTAGCTGTGGGGTCTGTGCCTCTCCAGAGGGTGCCAGTGGTAAAGAGCTCGCCTGCCAGTGCAGGAGACACAGGAGATCTGGCTATGATCCCAGGGTCAGGAAGATGCCGTGGAGGAGGAAATGGCAGCCCACTCCTGTATTCTTGCCTGAAAAATCCCATGGAAAGAGGTGACTTGCGGGCTACAGTCCATGGGGTTTCAAAGAGTCAGAAACAACTGAGCACACACACATGGGATTTTTATGTGAATTATTCAAGCACAAAACAAAATATCCGGGGTTTTGCTTTGTTTAAATAAACGATCTATTTTTACTACAGTAGAGGATCAAAGACATTATGCTTCTAATACTGACATGGAAAGGGATTAAATCATGGGTTAGGTGAAAGAGATTAAAGGGGGAGGCTTGGTTTTGCAGGCTAATTGGTACCTAGGCTCTGTGGACCTATGTTTTTAATGGTGATACTGCTAAAATTCTGCATAAGGATTCCAGACTTAAGATACTGGAATGAAACTATGTTATTTCCTTTTCTAAATTGCCTGCTTTGCCTCTCAATACTGAAGCTAATAAAAGCTAAGAGCATCCTAGTGGAATACCTAAGCTAGCTTTTTGTTTTTCTGGCCTGGACCTACTCAACAGTACATCAGAACAAAAACAGCTATTTCAATCAACATTAATAGCATACAAATGTTAAACATTAAACTTTCACATAAGTTCAAATGTTAAAGATAATCAGAAAGCGACTATGACATGATGTAGGTGAAAGCTAATATTGTTCAGTAACATTGTGTACAGTTGTCCAAGTTGCTATAATTTTAATCTAAGTGATTTCTTTTCAGTATTAACCAAAATCTGGATTCTTAATGAAACATACACAAGGAAATTTATACGTTAGGACCTGAACACTGATCTTGATGGAGAAATTATTTTGTGTTGATACTTCTCATTCTGGAGTTAATAAGAATTATTTATATACTTCCACACAGATTTCATATGTTCAAATGACATTATTCAGATTAACTATGGTTGATTACTAGTTCCAAAGTGTGCCTGTCAAAGACTCCATGAGCCTGGACCTTACCTCTTATCTTTCTCTCCAGTTTTGCAAAATGAAACCTACACTTAATTTCAACCAACTCTGTTTGGTTGCTAACTCGTGTCCAGCTCTTTGTGACCCCGTGAACTGTGGCCTGCCAGACCCCTCTGTCCATGGTATTTCCCAGGTGAGGTTATTGGAGTGGGTTGTAATTTCCTCTTCTACAGGATCTTTCCAAATCGGATCAAACCTGTGTCTCCTGCGTGTGTCTTGCATTCAGACAGAGTCCTGCACCGCTGAGCCACCAGGGAAGCCCCTCAAATGACTCTAAATAGGTTTAATTTTTTTTCCAATTAAACACCAGACTAATTAGAGCACAGCTTTCTGATTAGTTTATTTTAATATTTATTTGTTTTTGTTAGTACTCAAAATCTTTCATAAGAAGATGTCTTTGTCCATTAACTTGTTAGCAGTCTGGAGCCAGAGCCTTCTCAAATTTTTAGAAAATAAATTTAATAAATAACTATTCTCAGGCGACACGCTGCTATTTTCTAAGTTGCTTTTACTTTCCAGAATTGCACTGATGATTTGTGTCATGCTGAAAGTGGTTTTGAGAGAGCAGATGTAATAATCTACCTGGAAATGAGCTAACCTCTTCAGATACCACACTAGCAAATGGCCATGGGCATTGTGGGCACAGAGCGGGCAATTCTCAACGACAGGAGGTATTTTTGACTCTGGCTATAGAAAATCTTTAACGGAAACCACTGTCAGAGCAGAAGGAGGAGCAAGAAAGATCACTGTTCAGTCTGCATTGTGACAGTGATGCAATCTCCTTTCTCTCCACTAGGGTGACAGGCACCTGTCCCCACTGCTTTCAACCCCTTGGCTGATTTCTCGCCAATCAATACTTTTTAATGGATGAAAATTGTTCCTTGTGGTTGTTGCATTAGTAACTTGAAACCACCTTTCATATGCATTGAAACAAGCATATTCTATTCTCTTATTTTTATTATTATTAGGAAACCTGTTAAAGAAAGAAAGAAAATGGTCACTGTTTGCAGGGGACATGATATTGCACATATAAAATCCTAAAGACACCACCAAAGCACTTTAGAGCTTATCAATGAATCATGTAAAGCTGCAGGATACAAGATGGATACACAGAAATCTGCTGCATTTCTATGCACTAACAAGGAGTTATCAAAAGGAGAAATAAAAGGAACAATTCCATTTACTGTTACATAAAAAAATTATTAAATACCCAAGAATAAACCTACCTGGTATATATATAGTATATACAAGACCTATACTCAGGAAATTATAAGAATCTGATGAAAGAAATCAAAGTTGACACAAAAACATAGAAACATATACTATGTTCCTGGATTGGAAGAATTAATATTCTTAAAATGAACATAATATCCAAGGCAACCTACAGATTTAATGCAATCCCTATCAAGTTACCAATGGCATTTTCCACAAACTAGAACAATTAACATTTTTTTCAGTTCCATTCAGTCGCTCAGTTGTGTCCGACTCTTTGCGACCCCATGAACCACAGCACGCCAGGCTTCCCTGTCCATCACCAACTCCCTGAGTCCACCCAAACCCATGTCCATTGAGTCAATGATGCCATCCAACCAGCTCATCCTCTGTCGTCCCTTTCTCCTCCTGCCCCCAATCCCTCCCAGCATCAGACATTTTTCAAATGAGTCAGCTCTCCACATCAGGTGGCCAAAGTATTGGAGTTTCAGCTTCAACATCAGTCCCTCCAATGAACACCCAGGACTGATCTCCTTTAGGATGGACTGGTTGGATCTCCTTGCAGTCCAAGGGACTCTCAAGAGTCTTCTCCAACACCACAGTTCAAAAGCATCAATTCTTTGGCACTCACAAAAGACCCTGAATAGCCAAGCAATCTTGAGAAAAGAACAGAGCTAGAAGAATCACATTTCCTGACTTCAGATGACACTACAAAGCTATAGTAATCAAAGTAGTATGATACTTGTACAAAAACAGAAATATAGATCAGTGGGACAGGATCAGAAGGCCAGAGATAAACCCACGCACTTATGGTCAATTAATCTATGACAAAGGAGACAAGACTATGCAATGAAGAAGAGTCCCTTCAGTAAGTGCTGCTGCGTGTACGAGAATGAAGCCAGACCGCACTCCAACAGCACGCACGGAGCTAAACCCAAAACGGGTTAGAGGCCTAACTGCAAGACCAAACACTATGAAGATGCCAGAGGAAACACAGTAGAATGCTCTTTGACATAAATCGCAGAAATATTTTTTTTTATCTGTCTCCTCAAGTAAAGGAAATAAAAGCAAAAATAAACAAATGGGACCTAATTAAACTTAAATGCTTTTGCACAGCAAAGAAAACCATCAATGAAACAAAAAGACAACTGAATGGGAGAAAAATTTACAAATGATATGGCCAATAATGGAATAATACTCAGTATGAACAAACAGCTCAGACAATTCAGGAAAGCGGAGTCGCTCAGCCATGTCTGGCTCTTTTCGACCCCATGGACTGTAGCCTATCAAGCTTCTCCATCCACGGGATTTTCCAGGCAAGAGTGCTGGAGTGCATTGCCATTTCCTTCTCCAGGGGATCTTCCCGACCCAGGAATCAATCAAAGCCGGGTCTCCAGCATTGCAGGCAGACGCTTTTACCGTCTGAGCCACCAGGGAAGATACAACTCAACATCTACTTTTTTCATTGGAAAAGTCAAAGAGAAATTTCTGCAGCACTCTCTCTCTCTCTCTCTCTCTCTCTCTCTCTCTCTCTCTGTATATATATATCCACTAAACTAAAATGCAGGGCTCCCTTGGTGCCTCACTGGTAAAGAATCTGCCTGTGATGCAGGAGACATGGATTCGATCTTGGGGACAAGACGATCCCCTGGAGAAGGAAATGACAACCCACTCCAGTATTCTTGCCAGGAAAATCCCATGGAAGGATCGTGGTAGGCTACAGACTGGGGTCTCAAGAGTCATACACGGCTTAGGGAATAAACCACCACCACCATCACCAAACTAAAATGCAAATCGCTAAAAACAAACAAAAAACCCCCAAACACCTGATTTTTAAAAAGCCTGATTTCAACACTATGCACTTATTAGAGCCATTTCAAATTCTTAAGAACCAATTTTGTCATTCACATAAAATACTGGCTAAAAGACCTAAGCTACTGGGGTCACAGACACTGTGGACCAATGAAGAATCCTATTTCAAATAGACAGGGCTACTTTGACCCTAGGTAGAGTCTTATTCTGATGACAGCTGTAAACTAAATTTCTAGCAAAGTGGAAGCCTCAGGATTCTCACCAACAATCAAGTCTTGCTTTGAAACTCCAAGAACCCCATTGAAACATCATGGATGATAACAGTGAGACTGGTTTCCTAATTCACTCACTTCACTTGACTTTGAGCAAATTACTTCCTCTCACGGTTCTCAGTTTCCTCAACTGTCATATAAGGAATGTCAACTCAGAAAACTGCCAAGGGTTTTTACCTCTTAAAAATTCTAGAAACCCATGATTCTAGAATTTTCTATTCAACATCCTCCCTGCCTAAATGTTTTGAGTACTTATAATGTGCTAGACACTTTTCTGAAGGCTTTACATGTACTAAGTCACAATATCTTCACAATATCCTCATCAGGCAAGTTATATTATTTGATACCCAATTTATAAGTAATCTGAAGCATACAGAGAGCTTAAGTACTGTGCCTGAAGTCAGAAAGTTAGTTTGTGGTAAAAATGGGATTTTGATGCAGGTGGTTAGACTTACACATTAAATATCCCACTATACTTCCTCTAGATTTCTCCAGGGTGTTCTGTTAAACATTAGTTCTCTAAAATTATAATGAGGAAAAAAAAAAAAAGACTTGTGGTCTATTAGTTAGGGCTGTTTTCATTTTAAGTGGCAAAAATATTAACCCAAACCCACTTAAGCCAAAAAGGTATGAGCTCACAATGCCAACATGTCCAGGGTGGGAGGAGACTGGCTCGATTCAGATCATATCAACAGCAATTCTAGTCCTCACACCCTCAGACCTTCTCATGACAGCGTAACAGACTTTCTCCCAAGTTCCAGTAAAAGCATAGCTGCGTCATAGGACCTCTGACTAGCTCACATGTCCATATCCAAGTGCATCACCACGGCTGGGAAAGGTCAAGGGATGACTGGTTTTAAGCCTGTACCTCATGCTCCACCCTGGGGTTCCTGGAGGAATGACATCACCAAATCAACATGGATGAAAGGTGAGAGAAGTGTCTTTCCAGAGGGAAATCAGGTGTGGCCACTGACACTGGTTGATGTGTATGTGTGTGCTAACATTGGTTGACAGATATCAATAAATGTCCAAGACATGTAGTTAAGCTTATTTCTAAAATACTTCATAATTCATTTTTATGTCATATTTGATATAAGCATCTTGAAATTGCCAAGAAGTTCTGCAATAAAGAATTTGTTTCAACTCATCATTTTCCAAATTTATTTGGTATGGTACAAATTATTCCTGTAAAATTTATTAGCATCTCTTTGAACTAGTATTTATGCAGAACTTATTTTGGAGGATGACACTGAAGTTCAGCTTCTGACATTTAGAAACTAGCATAATATATGAGACATGCAAATGATCCCTCATTTCATGTTTCCTACATCATCAATATCCTTGGACTCGCATAAATCTGCCTTATATTGAGCAGTATTAAAAATGAAACTCATACAGCACATAATATTTTTAACAATGCTATTCATTGAACCATTTCAAGATGTGGCTGTTTGATTATTAAGCCGTCCATGGAAAGCAGAATCACAATTGGAATGTCCATAAAATTGATAAGGAGTTTATATCAGCTTTTGCAAAATTGGAACAAGCTTCAGTGGTTTCCCTGTGTGGCTCAGGTGGTAAAGAATCTGCCTACAATGCAGGAGACCCAAGTTCAATCCCTGGATCAGGAAGATCCTCTGGAGAAGGGAATGGCAACCCACTCCAGTATTCTGGCCTGGAGAATCCCATGGACAGAGAAGGCTGGCAGATTATAGCCCACAGTGTCACAAAGAGTCAGACACAACGGAATGACGAACACCTTTTACTTTTCAGTGGTTTAAACCACAAATGTTCGTTACTTGTTATGACTTTGTCGGTTGACTAGGCAGTTCTTCTGGACTGGGTGAAATCAGCTGGGCTGGGAGGTCCAGGATGGTCTTAGGCTTTTCCCTGGTCTCTGGTTGACAGGCAGGTATACCATAGCTTATCTCTGCTTCACGTGATCTTTCTTGTCCAAGTAAAGAAGCACGGCTTCTTAATATGACTGTTTCACATTTCAGAAAAGATCAATAAATGAAGGCAAACTCCAAAGCGCAAGCACTCTGCCAGCCCTGCCCTCCATCGCCTGTGTCGCCTCGGTTAATGTCCCAGCTGCTGAGGCAGCGGACACGACCAAACCCAGCTCTCAGAAAGCTGCGAGGGCGCGTGCCAGTGGCAGGGTGCAGACGGAAAGTGGGAGTGTTCAGGGGCCACTTTACCATCCACCGCAGAGCTCTTAAACCTGCGTACCCGGATCCCAGGTTTAATTTATTCATCAAATGGGTCAACTGCTTAAGTGAACTGCAAATATCAAGCTTTCATTTATTATCAGAAAGTATTTATTAGGCAAATATTTGTATTTCTTCTTATGCTGATTTTCAAGCAGGTTAAACTATAATAAATGAGTTTCCTAAGTGATGCTGGGAGTGATTGGGGGCAGGAGGAGAAGGGGACGACAGAGGATGAGATGGCTGGATGGCATCACCGACTCAATGGGCGTGAGTGTGAGTGCACTCTGGGAGTCGGTGACGGACAGGGAGGCCTGGCGTGCTGCGATTCATGGGGTCGCAAAGAGTCGGACACGACTGAGCGACTGGACTGAACTGAAGTGAGGTGGTGCTAGTGGTAAAGAACCACCTACCAGTGCAGGAGAAGGCAAGCGATGTGGGCCTGATGCCTGGGTCAGAAAGGTCCCCCGGAGGAGGGCACGGCAAGCCACCCCAGTATTCTTGCCTGGAGCATCCTATGGACAGGGGAGCCTGGCGGGCTACAGTCCATGGGGTGGCAAAGAGTCAGACACAACTGAAGCAATTTAGCGCACACGCAACGACAATAACTAGACTGGTCCTCATTGATCTGTGTTTACAAATAGATGTGGCTTATGGTAATGTCTATCTGTTACATGTATTTGATCAATTTTGCAGCTAAAACAGTAATTTTGAACAATATTACCACTAAGTACTTAGTCATCAGTATAGGGCTCACTTGACAGTTTCATCTTAATGACTAAAATGTCTATTTGACCAATTCAATTTGATCGTTTATAAGGTAATCAATTGTTTTAAACACTGATCTGTAAACTACATATCTAGGAAATCACATAAACCTCATCTCAGGCGCTTTATAATTTAAATGTACTTTTAGTCAGCTATGTCTCTGATTCACAATGTACCAATGTAGATTTGAGTCACATGAAGAACTAAGAAAATAAAAGTTTCAAGTCCTCTAGTTTGATTGTTAAGATGGAAAGTACAACGTTTCGTTTCAGGTCAGTCAGTTGAGTCGCTCAGTCCTGTCTGACTCTTTGCAGACCCTATGGACTGTGGCATGCCAGGCTTCCCTGTCTATCACCAACTCCTGGAGTTCACTCAAACTCGTGTCCATCGAGTCAGTGATGCCATCCAACCATCTCATCCTCTGTCGTCCTCTTCCCCTCCCACCTTCAACCTTTCCCAGCATCAGGGTCTTTTCAAATGAGTCAGCTCTTCCCATCAGGTGGCCAAAGTATTGGAATTTCAGCTTCAGCATCAGTCCTTCCAATGAATATTCAGGACTGATTTCCTTTAGGATGGACTGGTTGGAATTCCTTGCAGTCCAAGGGACTCTTAAGAGTCTTCTCCAGTATCACAGTTCAAAAGCATCAATTCTTCAGTGCTCAGCTTTCTTTATAGTCCAACTCTCACATCCATACATGACTACTGGAAAAACCGTAGCCTTGACTAGATGGAACTTTGTTGGTAAAGTAATGTCTCTGCTTTTTAATATGCTGGTTAGCTTGGTCATAACTTTTCTTCCAAGGAGCAAGTGTCTTTTAATTTCATTGGTTCAGTCACCATCTTCAGTGATTTGGAGCCCCAAAATAAAGTCTTTCACTATTTCCCTTGTTTCCCCATCTATTTGCCATGAAGTGACTGGACTGGATGCTATGATATTCGTTTTCTGAATGTTGAGCTTTAAGCCAAATTTTTCACTTTCCTCTTTCACTTTCATCAAGGGGCTTTTTAGTTCTTCTTTGCTTTTTGCCATAAGGGAGGTGTCATCTACATACCTGAGGTTATTAATATTTCTCCCAGCAATCTTGATTCTAGCTTGTGCTTCTTCCAGCCCAGTGTTTCTCATGATGTACTCTGCATGTAAGTTAAATACGCAGGGTGACAATATACAGCCTTGATGTACTCCTTTTCCTATTTGGAACCAGTCTGTTGTTCCATGTCCAGTTCTAGCTGTTGCTTCTTGACCTGCATACAGGTTTCTCAAGAGGCAGGTCAGGTGTTCTGGTATTCCTATCTCTTGAAGAATTTTCCACAGTTTATTGTGATCCACACAGTCAAAGGCTTTGGCATAGTCAATAAAGCAGAAATAGATGTTTTTCTGGAACTCTCTTGCTTTCTCCATGATCCAGCGGATGTTGGCATTTTGATCTCTGGTTCCTCTGACTTTTCTAAAACCAGCTTGAATATTTGGAATTTCATGGTTCACATATTGCAGAAGCCTGGCTTGGAGAATTTTGAGCATTACTTTCCTAGCGTGTGAGATGAGTGCAATTGTGCGGTAGTTTGAGCATTCTTTGGCATTGCCTTTCTTTGGGATAAGAATGAAAAATGACTTTTTCTAGTCCCGTGGCCACTGCTGAGTTGTCCAAATTTGCTGGCAAATTGAGTGCAGCACTTTCACAGCATCATCTTTTAAGATTTGAAAGAGTTCAACTGGAATTCTATCACCTCCACTAGCTTCATCCATAGTGATCCTTCCTAGGGCCCACTTGACTTTGCCTTCCAGATGTCTGGCTCTAGGTGAGTGATCACACCATCGTGATTATCTGGGCCATGAAGATCTCTTTTGTATAATTCTTCTGTGTATTCTTGCCACCTCTTCCTGATATCTTTTTGCTTCTGTTAGGTCCATACCATTTCTGTCTTTTATTGTGCTCATCTTTGCATGTAATGTTCCCTTGGTGTCTCTAATTTTCTTGAAGAAATAATTGCTTAGTCTCTGCTATAGTGGGGAAGGAAGAGAGTTCTCAATAGGTAAACACTAAACTATTTTTTAAAGTTTAAAAGCTTATTTCTGGGAAGAGGGTAGAGTTATAGTAGAGTTATAAGGGTCCTTTATGTATTACTTCTTTGTTTTCTGTATTTTCTGAATTTGTTTTTGCAATGAACATATATCAATATATGATCAGAAAAGGAAACTGAAGGCATAAACAAGAAATGGGTAGATGACACATTTGAAGAAAATTTACATCTTTTTAACAATATCTTATTTTTGAAAAAAAAAATGCTTGATGTTTTTCTCTACAGTTTTCCTGTGAAATGGATAGGGTAGGTAATGTTAATCCCATTTACTTTGTCAAAACATGGTCTTATCAGAGATGTGCTCAGGGGAGTGAACTGACTTGAGGTGGACTTTGGGTAGAGCTGAAAGGTTCACGGTTTCTCTCTCCCCAAACATTGAGATGAGAGTCATAGTTACTACTTTATCTCTCTCTGGTGATATCATCTCTCAATACAGCTGTTTTTTTCTTTTCCTTTCTGGTCATTCATAGAAATTTTAGTTATAAAAATCAAATTGGAAAGACTTTGAGGCTTCATTAAATTCTATGCACACAAAGTCCACTCAGTGGGATAATCTGAGGATGTAATTTGTTTTTGCTGTCTGCCTGCACAGCTTTCTCAGAAGATTACAGTATTAAGGGCAGATAGTTTGCTTTAAGATACTGTCAATTACTTTTGAGAAGATAAGAATTATGAAGACATGAGCGTTTGATATAATGTTAAGAGAAACTTTCAACTCCATTTTGAAATGAGTTGCAGTGATCAATTTTTTTTCAGCAATTTGATGTTTTCATTTAACCTAGAGGAAACAAAGATGGTAGAACCCGAAATACTGTATCTTAAGTGTTATTAGATATGACTCTGAAATCATCATACTTGACAAATCCTTTCTGTCTAATGTCAGTATTACAGACCTCGCTGTTGCAGTTGCTGTTTAGTCACTCAGTCGTGCCCAGCTCTTGTGCAAACGCCTGAACTGTAGCCCACCAGGCTCCTCTGTCATGGGCTTTCCCAGGCAAGAACGCTGGAGTGGGCTGTAATTTTCTTCTTCAGGGGATATTCCTGGCCCATGGATTGAACACACATCTCCTTGTCTGCTCTACTGCAGGCAGATTCTTTACTGCTGAGACATGGGGAAGCCTTTTAGTGATTTTTAAATTTATTATCTTCAAGACTCAAAAACTCATGATATAAATAATTAAATGATAAGGAACTTATCGGTCAGAGCTGAGATCATGATTTGAGCCTCTTTTGCATTCATTCAGCCTCACTGATTTAACTAAGCAGCTTGTGATCCACACAGACTGCTTTCTAGAAGGGTCTGGACAATTAATCTGACCACAGTCTATGTCTTGGGTTTGTAAGTTAGAGAAAGAAAAAAATTTTAATTAGTGCCTATTATGTTTTCAGTATTTTATATTTATTATCTTGATTAAATCTTAATTCAAAACCACAAGTTAGGTATTGAAACCCTAATTTTTCAAATAGGGAAACTGATGCTTAGAGAGGCTAATTAACTTGTCCTCAGTCATGTTTATAAATGGCGGGGCTGGAATATGAAACCAGCTCATTTGTCTTTGGCGCTGGTGACAGCTTTGCTGTTTCTCAGTGCAGGGAGGCACCCTGGCACCTGCATTGCAATCACAAGGGAAATTTGTTCCTTTCCAAATCCAAGTGCATCTCTGGATATGGCCCTAGGAAGTCCCAGCTAACAGTAACTCAATGGATGCTTACACATTTCATTCATGGTGCATCCATAACCCTTCCATAAGCCCTAATCAAATGCGTCTCCCAGAAGATGGTAACCCTGAGATATTTGTTTGCTTCTTTTGGTCAGTTCTTAATCCTTAATGATGGAGATCAAGAATCCCCTGTTAGAGACTGTATGGGCATTTTATCAATGATTGGATGAGGTATGGATTGTATGCTGGATCAAACCAAGATGGATGAGATAGTCAGCATGTCAGCTCAACTCAACTATACTTCAGTTAAACAATATGCAAAAAATAATAACCGCCCAGCTAAATTATGTATAAAGTTGCACCATTAGAGTTTAATTCACTTTAATTACTATTGTTTTGGGGGCCATGTTAGCATCTTGGGTCGGGGGAGGAATGAAGTTTGGTGAATTATGAAATGGCAACCTTACTGTTATACAGAAAATAGCACTGTGTCAGGTCAGTGTGGAGCAATAGGTGGCTCCAGCCAAGACTTGGTCACCTAGTTATTACAATTCTTCATGATAAGCATGCAGTAGACTCACTTTTCACTTTCCTGCATTGGAGAAGGAAATGGCAACCCACTCCAGTGTTCTTGCCTGGAGAATCCCAGGGACAGGGGAGCCTGGTGGGCTGCCGTCTCTGGGGTCGCACAGAGTCGGACACGACTGAAGCAACTTTTTAGCAGACTTAGCAGTAGCAGAATTCCCTGATAGGTAACGAACTTGGAGGCGCACCATACTGATTTGGAGGGGTGCCATACTGACTGAGGGTTTCACTGGTGGCTCAGTGGTTTAAGAATCCACCTGCCAAAGCAGGAGATGCAGGTACAATCCCTGAGTCAGGAAGATCCCCCGGAAGAGGAAGTGGCATCCCCCTCCAGTATTCGTGCCTGGAGAATCCCATGGATAGAGGAGCTTGCGGGGGGGTACTGTCCATGGGGTTGCAAAGAGTCAAAAGCAGCTGAAGGACCAGTCTTTCACGTTTTCATACTGGCTGAGTTACATGTGAGTTCAGATTTGTTTCTCTTCAGTAGGTGTAGCACTTTTATTCAACTGTCAACAGCAGGTATGCGGGGTTTAGGGTCTGCATTGAAGTCACAGCCTCACTAAGCGCTCACTCATGATGGCAGCAGCTCCACACTCCACATGGAAGAAACTGCTCTCAGTAGTAATTTTCCCAAATTAACCCCCTTGGGTTGTTATGCATTACTCGCATCTCCGTTTCAGCTATTTATATGCTCTATTTAACTTTACTCAGTCATATCCAGCTCTTTGTGACCCCATGGACTGTAGCCCACCTGGCTCCTCTGTCCATGGGATTTTCCAGGTAAGAATACTGGAGCGGGTTGCCATTTTCTCCTCTAAAGGAATCTTCCCGACCCAGGGACCACACCTGTGCCTCCTGTGTCTCCTGCATTGGCAGGCAGATTCTTTATCACTGAGCCTTCAGGGAAGCGTTGGGTAGGGTAGTATAAATATATTCAAGGTCCTTCAGAATGTTTTATTCCAGGGATTTATCTTCTGTAATACAGTTGTGGTTGGAAGGTAACAATGGTAACTAGACATCAAATTATAAATCTCCTGTAAACATCTATGCACCTTAGGTCAGAAGACATTCTCAAATGTAGTACTTACTGAAAACAGGTAAATTATCCAGTAGTAATTTGATATACACCAGAAAACATAAGCTTTTTCCAATTATTTTATCACATAGAATTTGTCAGATGCATTAGTCTGGGGAAATACAGAATAAAGGCATCTTCCCTTCTGTTCTAAAATCAGAGAAATTAAGGCAAGAAATGACCAACTCATCTTCAGACATGCTTCATCTTGTACACTAACAACACTAAACAGCTGGTGGTATGTAATTCAGTATTTCTTTCAACAAGCTTTATATCATTGGATGTTTACCTTATTACCTTGTGAACCAAGAGCTTTATTGATTGGTTTACAGAATTTTAAATATTCTTGCTGCCTGACAGCTTCAGTCTGCACCTGGGACCCTATTTTTGTGTCGGATTCTGTGTATTTCAGGAACTTGATCAATGATGTGATGTCTCCAGGTTTTCTGTTTTCTAATTAGCATCAACTTTATAGCTGACTCTGCATTCTGCTTTCTTAGGACGACCTGTATCTTTTTATACACACACGCTTACACACCCACATGCTCACATACACATGCCTACGCACACACACACACACACACACACATCCCAGCTTCCCAGATAACTGGTTTTATCAAAATCAGAACTCAGTGGAAACATTTCCTCCAAGTAGGCGGGATTTACCTGTTGGGCCAAAATATAATGCTGGGAAGATGAGCGAGGGGACTGGCATAGTGGCCCAAAGAAGCAGTATGGAGAGGGACAGTCCCAAGACAGCAGCAGTAAGTGGGGACATCAAGAATTATCAAAGTGGCATAGGGGACAGACTTGTGGACATGGTTGGGGAGGAGTAGGGGGAGGAGCCGGGAGAGGAGCCCTGATGCCTGCACGCTACTGCCTGTGGAGCAGCGAGCCGGGAGGAGCCTCCGCACAGCACTGGCGCCCGGAGCTGGCCCCATGCTCGGCGGTGACCTGGGGGCGCAGGACGGCGAGGGGTGGGAGGGAGGCTCCAGAGGCAGGGATTGATGTGTACACAGGGCTGATCCACGCTGTGGACGAGCAAAAGCTAACACAGCATTGTAAAGCAAGTGTCCTCCAATTAAAAAACCAAAGAATACACATAAGGGTCGATAGAAAATAAATTGTCAAGATGGTAAGTTGGCAAACCTAGTGCTGAGGTGCAGCACGGAATCTCTCACCCTCTCCTTTGCTCTCAAATTTCTCTCCCAGTTATTCTCTCCTGTATCCTCGCTAATGTTTTCAACTACTCTTTATGTTTCTTTGAATTGAATGTAATACCACGTTTGTCCTTTAAGTAGTGACATTTCCCACAGGTTTTTCATCGCTCTGAGTATTCATTTACGTAATTTTTCCTTCACTTACTATTCACAGTTACTGAGTGCACACAACCCACCCTTTAAGGTTGTTGAAATACAAAGTTATAGTATTCACTCTCTATCCTGAAATCAGTCCTGAATATTCATTGGAAGGACTGATGCTGAAGCTGAAACTCCAATACTTTGGCCACCTCATGCAAAGAAGTGACTCACTTGAAAAGACTCTGATGCTGGGAAAGATTGAAGGCGGAAGGAGAAAGGGACGACAGAGGATGAGATGGTTGGATGGCATCACCGACTCAATGGACGTGGGTTTTAGCAAGCTCTGGTAGTTGGTGATGGACGGGGAGGCCTGGCATGCTGCAATCCATGGAGTTGCAAAGATTCGAACAGGACTGAGTGACTGAACAGCAACTCCATCCTGAAAATAAGCATCTAATCTCAGAGGTGATAAAATCAAGTTAAAAATAAGGTTAAGAAAAAAAGAAACAAACTTGGTAATCATGAGTTTGCCCTCAGATACATCTCCCTCCGTGCTTCTCCATGTGTTTCCTGAGAGCAAGGTTTACATGAGATTTTTCTTTCCAGCCTAAATGTTAATATCATGCCTGACAGGTAAGAAGCTAAGTAAATTTTTCTCTGAATTCTTTACAGTATATGTTTTACTTTCACAAAATTAATTTTCACTCCTCATTCTAAATAACCAGCGAATTGCTTAAGCACTGAAAAGTAAAGCTCGGTGTCATTTGCCCTTATTAAGTATTCATGTCTCCTGGGCCACTTTAATCAATATCATCATAATGATAGAAATACAAGATGCCCATTTCATGTTTTCTGTTAAAGTCTCCAGTGCTATTACTATGTATTTCCCAAATGAAAGAATGATTATTATAATCCCCAGTGGCGTTATGCACAGGTCTCATCACCGCATCAGCTTAGTGTGGGTGTTTTCTTAAATACGGAATTGACTGTCAGTGTCAGTAGAAAAGACTGTTAAGTAGGTGTTTGTCCTCTTGCCCCACAGCTTCATATTAGCTTGTGCTTGGTGAGTGATGGTTGAAAAAGGAGGAGAATTTGCTGTGACTAAGAGCTGGTTGATTTATGCCTTCGCTTCTGTGCTCTTTCCTTGGTACTTCAGTGGAAACCAGTGATTGACAAGCATTGATGGACAAATGGTGCTGTGGATAACACAGCTGAAAAAGGAACAATTTGTTTTTAATGCTCATATCTGAGATGCTGTATTGGACCCTGCTGAGATGAAGACAAAGATATGGATTGCACGTGTCTTGCATGTTAATATTATATAAAGACACACTTGTAAATATTTCTCCATAAAAGATATTACGGCCACATTTTGGATTTGACCTCTGCTCAGAGAAGCCTCTTCATAATTTGCAAATCTCAGAGATTAATAATGATCTTTTACAGTTGAAAGCTCTTCCCTCAGTTTACCTTTTTCCTCCACACTGTACTGTAAGCAGCAAGAAGAAGCCAGGTAGCTCCTTCAGTCCTCTGCTGGATGTCAACAGAGCATCCTGTCCCTTAGTGATCTTTTTATTTTCTTTGTTTTCCCGGTAACCTCCGGTAACAGTGTCAGCCAACCTTTTGCCACTGTATATCAAGCTTCCCTTCAGCTTCCCAAAAGCTTCCCTTTTCCTCACTTACCTTTATTCTTTACTAGCAGCTTTCTTTTTTTCTTTTTTTTACTTATTTTACTTTACAATACTGTATTGGTTTTGCCATACATTGACATGAATCCGCCATGGGTGTACATGAATTCCCAGTCCTGAACCCCCCTCCCACCTCCCACCCCCTATCATCTCTCTGGGTCATCCCCGTGCACCAGCCCCAAGCATCCTGTATCCTGTATCGAACATAGACTGGCGATTCGTTTCTTACATGATAGTATACATGCTTCAGTGCACTCTCCGACATAAATCACAGCAGGATCCTCTATGACCCACCTCCCAGAATACTGGAAATAAAAGCAAAAATAAATAAATGGGATCTAATTAAAATTAAAAGGTTCTGCACAACAAAGGAAACTATAAGCAAGGTGAAAAGACAGCCTTCTGAATGGGAGAAAACAATAGCAAATGAAGCAACTGACAAACAACTAATCTCAAAGATATACAAGCAACGTATGCAGCTCAATTCCAGAAAAATAAACGACCCAATCAAAAAATGGGCCAAAGAACTAAATAGACATTTCTCCAAAGAAGACATACGGATGGCTAACAAACACATGAAAAGATGCTCAACATCACCCGTTATCAGAGAAATGCAAATCAAGACCACAGTGAGGTACCATTTCACACCAGCAGCTTTCTTAAGGGCCATCAAACATTAACTAACAGCCTTTCTGCAGCCCTTTAAAATTTCCCTAACATTTTCTTCCAGGTCTTTCCAGCTTTTTCCACATCTCTTGTGGTCCCAAAGTGACACAGTTTCAGTTGTATTATGGCAGTTTTCTACTCTTGGTACAAAAATATATTCCAAGTAACATGATGGCCTAACAAGTTGCCACAAAACTTAGTGGCAAAAATTCATCCTGCGTTATGGCCCAGAGTCAGGGTTTCAGGCAGGACACATGGGAAAAGGCTTCTCTCTGCTCCACCCAGCTTCAGCCCGGAAGCTCCAAGCCCAGAACCCAAATCAGCTGAAGGCTCGCTCACCCACCTGGCAGGGGGGAGGGGGCGCGAACACGTGAGCTTCTCAGGCTCCCCCCTTTACCCCCGTGTGTCCTGTCTGTATAAGCCTTGCATCACGTGTCGTCAGGGGAGCCACGCTGCTTCCGTGTCGGCTCAGCACCCCCGAAGCTCGCGTCCTGAGACAGAGCTGGGCAAAGGGTGAATCAGCCGTCCTAAGCTGTCTAAGAGGTCACACAGCATCACCTCTGCCACATCCGACCTACCTGTTTATTCTCACTCATCTCTGAATGCGTGCGTGTACTCAGCCGTGTCTGACTCTTTGCAACCCCATGGACAACAGTTTGCCAGGCTTCCCGGTCCATAGGATTTCCCAGGCAAGAATAGTGGACTGGGTCATGGTTTCCTCATCCAAGGGGTCTTTCTGACTGACCCCCTCGATTGGCACTTGGAGGAGAGCTGCCTAAATCATTAGAATTCCTGCTTGAGATATTTGTAAATGAGAAATAAGCATAAATGATGTGAAGCTTCTGAAGTTTGAGGGTGTATCTGTTACATCAGTACCCAATCCATTACCTAACAGAGATGGTGCTTTTTAGTTAGGAAAACCAAATACAGAGCCTCTGTACTTCTGCCCTCCATGAGCTTTTAGCATATCCTTGAAAGAGAAGCGTGTCCATCTGGCAAGTTTGCGACCCCATGGACTGCAGCACCAGGCTCCTCTGTCCATGGGGACTCTCGAGGCAAGAATACTAGAGTGGGTTGCCATGCCCTCCTCCAGGGGATCTTCCCAGCCCAAGGATGGAACCCAGGTCTCCCATGTTGCAGGTGGATTCCTTTATCAACTGAGCCATCAGGGAAGCCCTAACACATAAAAAAAAGGAATATTAATATAAAATCAATACAAGTTCTGTGGAAATGTATTAGTGGGTATTTAGCCATTCTCGAGGTGGTATTAATAGGATATTAACTAGGTTATTAAGTAGGTTTTTGAAAATTGGCAAAGTTACTTATGGTAATAAAGAAGGAAGAAAGAGTATTTTAGGGTGTGGTACTGATGGAGGTGGGCTTCCCAAGTGGTGGAGTGGTAAAGACCCGCCTTCCAACTCACAGGAAACCAGAGATGTGGGTTCAATCCCTGGATCCGGAAGATCCAGAGAAGGAAACGGCAACCTGCTCCGGTATTCTTGCCTGGGAAATCCCATGGACAGAGGAGCCTTGGTGGGCTACAGTCCATGGGGTCACAAAGAGTCAGACATGACTGGGCATGCATCGGCTGGACTGTTGAAGGTAGGAAGCAAGACGATGCCTGGTTCAGAAAATCGTCATTAGACACGGCTTGCTGGCATTCAAGTCTGAGCAGGATAGCAGAGTTCGTTATGTATATAAAGGTATGTTGAAAACAGACTTCAGAGATGCTTTCATACAAAAGAGGGGATTTATAATTTATTTTATCTTCAATAAAAATATTTTGGATAGTATTGAAATGGTGATGGCAACATTTTGGGAAAGGGGAGACACGGGACAACAGGTGTCCTGAATACCAATGAGAAAAACATTGAAATCCTTGTCATATTGTCAGGATGTGCCCAGCCTGAGATGCAGGACACTTCTGCTTTAGATGGATTTATCTGTATGAGACTAAGGCTCCCCCATAAGCAACTAAAATCAGGGGAAACATATGAAATGACTGCTTCAGGCATCAGACGACAGAGAGGATGAGAAGAGGTTCCTGTAATAAGGGACACTGGTCCCTGGGGGTGCATGCTGCTCTGACTGAGGATAGTCTATCGGCAACAGGACTGGGGTCCAAGAACAGCAGGGTGGTCTCACTGAGATCACAGAGGCGGAGGCCAGAGAACAGAGACTCTGATGTGGGTGGAAGCTGCCCACGACGACTGGGAGCCGAGGAGCTACACAGAGGAAGGGTCTCACAGGTTGCGTGGGGGTTTCTTGTAGAACACAAGTTTGGGGTTGACATGTACACACTGCGATATACAAAACATAACCAATAAGGACCTACTGTATGGCACAGGGAGCTCTATTCAACACTCGGTAATAACCTATATGGGAACAGAGTCTGAGAAAGAATAGATACATACATGTGTACGCACACCGACAACACACAGAACACTGCGAATCAGCTATGCCACTCTTTAGCATAAAAGTTAAAACAATCTTTTCTTTAAAAAAAGGAAAACATGACTTCCTGACATTAGAGAAAAAAGAAAGAGATTCAAATAGTTCTCTATCTATGGAGAACTGAAACTCATCACCAAACCTTCCCACAAAATAACTGCAGACCCAGGTGATTCCATGGATGAATTCTATCAACATTTAAAAATGAAATAATATGAGACTTACATAAATTCTTTCAGAATCTGGAGAAGGAAAAAATGAAGAGTATAATCCTGATAATCCTGATAAGGGTATAATCACAAGAATGAAGTTATAAGAAAGGAAAATTGAAGACTAATATCTGCCAAGAACATAGATTTTTGCCAAGATCCTCAACCAAATAAATATTAGCAAAATGAGTCCAGAGACATAAAAAAAAAAAGAATAAGATTTTACAGCCAAGCAGAATTTATTCAGGAATGCCACATTTGTTCAGCCTTTGAAAGCTTGATAAAATTCACCAAAATAACAGAATAAAGGAGAAAAATACCATGTAGATCAGTAAGAAAAATAATGTTAATCAATTGTGTCCACAAATGGACCCACTTGATTGATTTCCGACAGAAGTTCCAACATATGCAATGCTAAACATTTTGTCTTTCTTCAACCAATGGTGCTGAAACAACTGAATAATAGCATGGGAAAAAATGGACTTTGACTATTACATTATAACACAAAAAATTTGAAATGGATTATAGATCTCAGTTTAAAAGTAAAAGCTGTAAGGCTTCTAGGAGAAAGCACAGGGGGAAATCTCGGATTTGGTAGAAAAGATTTCCTAGATCTGAAAAAGGACCTAAAATCAGCATTAACCACTGGCGGTGTATCAAAATTAGGGTGGTGGCAGCAACTGCCCCAGAATTTACATGTTACCTTATTTGTAGAGAATTTAAAAACAATAATACAACTAGCTAAAGTTAGCCTGCTTTTTTATCATCATGTACTCACAATTCTAATTAATGTCTGTGATAAAATATTTCTCCAGAGGGCAACATGGAATTCCCCCTTTTTAGGGTTTGAGTTCTAATCACTAGGATTACTTTGAGTCTTAGTCGTACACATGTAAGCTTTATATTGTTGCTGTTGTTTTCCAGTCACTAAGTCGTGTCCGACTCTTTGTGACCCCATAGACTCCAGCATGCCAATCTCCTCTGTCTTTCACTATCTCCTGGAGTTTGCTCAGACTCATGTCCATTAAATCAATGATGCCACCCAGCCATCTCATCCTCTGTCGTCCCCTTCTCCCCCTGCCTTCACTCTTTCCCAGCATCAGGGTCTTTTCCAGTGAGTGGGCTCTTTGCATCAGGGGCCAAAGGATGGGAGCTTCAGCTTCAGTCCTTCCAGTGAACATTCAGGACTGATTTCCTTTAAGATTGACTGGTTTGATCTGCTTACTGTGCAGGGGATTCTCGAGAGTCTTCTCCAACACCACAGTTCAAAAGCACCAATTCTTCAGCGCTCAGTCCTCCTTATGGTCCGACTCTCACACCTATACATGGCTACTGGAAGAACCACAGCTTTGACTATATGGACCTTTGTCAGCAAAGTGATGTCTCTGCTTTTTAATATGCTGTCTAGATTTGTCATAACTTTCAAATAGTAGGCAGCTTTTAATTGTGTGGTTTCAGTCAATACTAATTATGTATCTTTTAGCAAACATTATATTCCACATGGAGGTTAACGCAACACACAGTCATACAGCTCTCGGTTATCCTGTCAGCTCAGAACATGCCCAGAATCAGCTACACATGTCTTTTCAGGAGGAAGTCCGTTTTGTCTCAGAGCTGTCCATGCTTGCACTGAGCTGAGATCATGCTCACCCTTTGATTCTGCTCATACTCTTGTGTCTAAATAATAGCTTGGAAATTAAAATGATAGCAAAGTGATTGTAAGACCAAGAAACTACCTGAGCTAATTCAATTCTGTCATTTCAGTGTGAAGAAGTCGAAGTGAAGTCGCTCACCAGTCGTGTCTGACTCTTTGCGACCCTGTGGACTGTAGCCTGCCAGGCTCCTCTGTCCATGAGATTCTCCAGGCAAGAATACTGGAGTGGATTGCCATTTCCTTCTCCAGGGGATCTTCCCAACCCAGGGATTGAACCTGGGTGTCCCGCATTGGAGGCGGACGCTTCAACCTCTGAGCCACCAGGGAAGCCCCTCAGTGTGAACATTTGGAATTTTATTTGTGAAAAAATATAAAACTATGAGTCCTGGGGTGTAACATTTTTACTTTCAAGTGAAAATTTTAGTTCATAGATTAGATATTTTCTGAATATGAATACTATCTTTAAATATTTCTTCTTTTAGTGTTAATGATTTATATTAAAACTAAACGGTGAATTAAGAACACAGGGATTGCAATGTTATTATTAATTTCTGTGACAGATCAAGAGGTTGATTAGGTTATTTTCCTTTTGTAGAAAATATACTTTTATATAGTTAAAAGTATTGTGGTATTGTGCTTTCCTTTTCTCCACTGTAATATTCATTTCATACTTTATTTTGAAATGGTATTTTATGAGAATTGATGCATATCAGTAAATCTATATTATTCATACAGTCCATGGAGTCTCAAAGAATGAGACATGACTTAGTCTTAGCGACTAAAACAAACAATAGCATCTCACATTCAGCCTCTTCCTTTACCTAATAAAGTCCATGTGCAGAAACTAGTACACATATGAACAATGAAGGCATGGAAAAAAAGGAATGAAACCCTAGATTTGGAGATAAACACTTCAAAGTTCCAAACAACTGGGTTAAATAGAAAATGCATTTAAAATAGTTGTTCTTATCTACTCTATCTGTGAACTTAGTCTATCAGACAGGTCCACATTCACAGGCTCTCAGCACAGCTTTTCTTTCTAGCAGGCGCTTTTGGGCTACAGAGTCTCCATTTTATCCCATGTAAACCAGAATTTGAGGATAGGCATCAAAATAATTATTTTTTATTGAAATTATGCTCCATTCTCCCCTAGGGAAAATGATGAAGTGTGACTTAAAGATTTTTAAACTTCATTTGGACAACCAATTGCAACCAATGTGCAAGACACTGCATGATAACACTTTCAACTGTGTGATCCATCTCTGATTTCAACAGGAATCACAGAAAGAGGCAAATGTGAGCTAATATATTCTAAAGTCTTTGTGATTATAGCATTACTTGGATCTAAACCTACAGAGTAAGATGTGAATATAATCATTCCTGAAAAAATAACTCAAGAATATATTCAGTCAACAAAGATTCAACAATACCATTTGTGCCTTAATTTATTGCAGAAACTAACAATTAATGCCTTATCACTTTTTTGTGTATTTTCATTTCCTCCAGTCTAACGCTCTCCCAACTGAGCTATTTCAGCTGCTATATTTTCATTTTCTATAGCATTTCTTTGGCTTATGACTTATTTACACTGTATACAGGCCTTTAGGCTAGCAATTATAACCAATAATTTTATAAAATACAAGTTATGAACAACATAAACAATCAACTCAGACAGAGTCAAATAGCAATCAACAATTGGAAGAAAAGTAAATACTGAATTTTATAATCTGGAAGAAAATTACTTTTTTTTTCAGTTTGATTATGGGGACAGTGTTCATTACAATTAATTATATTTACAA
Organism: Litocranius walleri; assembly: GCA_006410535.1. NCBI lineage: Eukaryota > Metazoa > Chordata > Mammalia > Artiodactyla > Bovidae > Litocranius > Litocranius walleri. Next base: position 756,083 of record SJYG01000683.1, read on the forward strand.
AACATGTTTTTATGGGCTCAAATATGATTTTCAGTCAGTTCAGTTCAGTCGCTCAGTCGTGTCCGACTCTTTGTGACCCCATGAATCACAGCACGCCAGGCCTCCCTGTCCATCACCAACTCCCAGAGTTTACCCAACCTCACGTCCATCGAGTCACTGATGCCATCCAGCCATCTCATCCTCCGTCGTCCCTTTCTTCTCCTGCCCCCAATCCCTCCCAGCATCAAAGTCTTTTCCAGTGAGTCAACTCTTCGCGTGAGGTGGCCAAAGTACTGGAGTTTCAGCTTTAGCATCATTCCTTCTAAAGAAATCCCAGGGTTTATCTCCTTCAGAATGGACTGGTTGGATCTCCTGGCAGTCCAAGGGACTCTCAAGAGTCTTCTCCAACACCACAGTTCAAAAGCATCAATTCTTCGGCGCTCAGCCTTCTTCACAGTCCAACTCTCACATCCATACATGACCACAGGAAAAACCATAGCCTTGACTAGACGGACCTTAGTTGGCAAAGTAATGTCTCTGCTTTTGAATATTTTAAATAATGCTTAACTTTCATTTATTTGTACTTTTTCAAAATAGTGGAAGACATATAAAAGCAACCAGTAGATTACACTGTGGCACAATTCACAATGAACAGTGCAATGTTATATGAGCAGTAGGTTTAATCACAAATTGCCTGAGTGGGAGAAAAAGAGAAATGGCCTCTTTAATTAAACTGGGAAACTTTTCTAACCTTAAAGCCATGATCTGGGAAGATAAGAAATGGACAGGCTGGAAGAATATAATCCCTAAAAAAACTTCAGAGTAAAACAATAAGGAATATTTATAGGGATATAAGATTTAATCTTACCATTACGGGACCTTCATACAAAAAGCCAAAATACTAATGTGCCAAAGAGAAACAGAAGGTTTCTGGCTACACATATACGGGGTTTGAGAATTGCCTCTCTTTCTTAATAAGGAAAAAGCTGACCAGACTTAAAAATTAGCAACACTTTTTGGATCTTTGAGAGAGAAGAGGACACAGGAAAAAACGCTCTCCCCAAGACTGGAGGGATCCGACAGGCAAACGCATGGATTAACAGCTCAGGAGGGCAGGGATGAGTGGAAGCCGCTGCAGCAGCACAGGGCTGGAAAAGCTGGAAACATAACTGACCAATTACTCAGGCGACTCCTTGAGAGTCAAAATCTCCAAGGGACCCAGTCACAGGCGGACCCCCACAATATTGTGAGATTTACCCCCGGGAGCTCGACCAGCTTCCCACAGTAAAGAGCAGAGAGGCATTCCCTTGAGTTTCCAGTAGGGGGAGGAGAAAAGAAACCATTCTGAAATTTGCCAGAGGACTGTTTTTTAACAAGTCTGCTTCCTCCCTGGTGGCTCACCGGTAAAGAACCTGCCTGCAATGCAGGAGAAGCAGGAGACTCGGATTTGACCCCTGGGTCTGGAAGATCCCCTGGAGGAGGGCATGGCAACCCCTTCCAGTATCCTTGCCTGGAGAAGCCCATGACAGAGGAGCCTGGCGCCATAGCGTTGCACAGAGTCGCACACGACTGAGGTGACCGCAGCACACACACTGGAGTGAGTCACCAAAGCCTGCCCTGCTGAGTGTGATCAGCACACACACTGGAAGCGAGTCACCAAAGCCTGCCCTGCTGAGTGTGATCAGCACACACACTGGAAGCGAGTCACCAAAGCCTGCTCTGCTGAGTGTGATAAGCAGACACACTGGAAGGTAGCTACCAAAGCCTGCCCTGCTGAGTGATGAGCAGACCTAACTACCTGCAAAAGGGAAATGCCCAACCCCACCCCACTCTAGCCCCCCGGCCCCACCTAAACTATGAGGAAAAAAACTGAGACACTCTTGTGAAGCCTACAGCTCATGGCATAGGCTCACCAGAAGACTGAAACCTAATTATAGGGCTAGAAGTGCGCCCCCTCCCCCTGGGCCTCATAGCCACACCACCAAAAGGCTATTTAGAGCAGTCCCTTTTACCCAGTGCATCATGTCTGGCTATCAAGAAAAAATTACGTGCTATACCCCAAAACAGAAAACAAGAGAGAGCAAGCATTAGAACCAGACATGGCAGGGATACTGGAATTATCAGAATGGGAATTTAAAGTAACTAGGATTAAAATGTCAAGGGCACTGATGGATAAAGTAGACAGCATGCAAGAACAGATGGTGGATGTGAGCAGAAACACGGAAATTCTAAGAAAGAACCAAAAAGAAATGCTGATCAAAACTGCTGTAAGAGGAAGAAATCCTTTGATGGGCCTATTAGTAGACTAGACACAGCTGAGGAGGGAAACTCTGGTCTGGAGGATGTGTCAACAGAATTCTCAAAAATTAAAAACTTAAGAGAACAAAGATGGATATAAGACAGGATATCTAAGGACTGTGAAACCACTATAAAATGTGCAATATACACATAATGGGAATATTCAAAGAGAAGCGGGAAAGGAGGAAGAGAAATATTGGACACAATAATGACTGAGAATTTCCCCAAATAAAGGTCAGACACCAAACCGCAGATCCAGGAAGCTCACAGAACATGAAGCAGGATATATGCCAACAAAACAAAACAAAACATGCCTTCGCATATCACTTTCAAACTACAGATAATCAGAGACAAAGAGGAAGCATTGCTTTTTCAGGCCCCACAGGAAAGCTTCTGCATAAGGCTACACCTTCAAGACCAGGAGACACAGGTGAGCCACCTAACACATAGAAGCAGACACAGAAAGTTAGGTTAAGTGAGAAGACAGCAGAATGTGTTCCAAAGGAGAGAAAAAGACAAAGTCTCAGAAATAACTGAATGAAGGCAGAAGTTATTCAGACAAATTTATCTGAAAAACAATTTAAAGTCACAGTGATAAAGATGCTCGCTGAACTCATTAGAAGAATGCATGAACACAGTGAGAACTTCAACAAAAAGGTAGGAAATATAAAAAAGAACCAACTGGAACTTCAGAAAACACTAATGGACATGAAAAATACAGCAGAATGAGTCGACAGTGGATTAGATGATTCAGAAGGAAGCACAGTAACTCAGCCAATGTGCCACAACTGCCGAGCCAGGGCCCGGGAGTCCAGGAGCCCCCGCTATGCAGCCCACGCGCCGCGGCCACAGTCACGGAGCCTGGGAGCCTGCGCCGCGCAGCCCGAGACGCCGCCGCAGGGAGAAGCCCGTACCCGCGGCTAGAGCAGCCCCACTCACTGCGGCTAGAGCGAAACCCGGGCAGCAGCGGGGGCCCAGCCGGAACAAACAAGCAAACGAGTCACGAAAAATAGAATGGATGAACCAGGAATCTGGAAGACGGGGTCGGGGAAATGACCCATTTGTCACATCAGGAAGAAAGAAATAATTCAGAAAAATAAGGACAGTTTAAGGGATCTCAGGATACTAACAACTGTACTACAGAGGCACCAGAAGAGAGGGACAAAATGCATTTGAAGAAATATTAATGTTAGCTGAAAATTTCCCTAACCTAGTGAAGAAAACAGATATCTGCATACAGGAACTTTGGCCACCTGATGCGAAGAACTGACTCATTGGAAAAAACCCTGATGCTGGGAAAGATTGAAGGCAGGAGGAGAAGGGGACAACAGAGGATGTGATGGTTGGATGGCATCACGGACTGGAAGGACATGAGTTTGAGCAAGCTCTGGGAGATGGTGATGGACAGGGAAGCCTGGCCTGCTGTAGTCCATGGGATCACAAAGTGTTGGACGTGACTGAATGACTGAACTGAACTCAGTACAGGAAAGACAGTCTCAAATTGATAAGCTCAAAGAGGCTCACACAACCAAACATTCTAATTGAAATGTCAAAAGTTAAAGATAGAGAATCTTAAGGCACAATGAGAAAAAAACTAGTTACATACAAGGGGACCCCATTAAAAACAAAAAAAAGCTGATTTTCAGCAGAAACTATATACAGGCCAGAATGGCATGGAAAGTTATCAAAGTGCTGATGAAAACAAAAACAAAAACAAAAACTTACAATCAAGAATACTCTTCCTGGGAAGATTATCACTCAGAGTGGAAGGAGAGTCTTACAGACAAGCAATATCTAAAGGAATATGCCATTACCTAAACTGGCCAGACGAGAAAAGCTGAAGACTCCTTCAGGTAGAAAAGAAAGGTTTATAGCTAGAAATAAGAAAATATATGAAAGCAAAAACCACATTGGTAAAAGCAAACATACAGAAGAAGTAGTGAATCAGCCACTTACAAGCCTAACGGAGAGGTTAAAAGACAAAAGTAGCCAAATCAATGAAAACTACAGAAATTAGTAAAAAGACACACAAACAAATGATGTAAAATGTGATGTCAAAAGTATGAAATGTGGAGTGTAGTTTTTAGAAGGCATTCAACCTTGTGATGATCCACTTAAAATAGAGTGATATATATATCACTGTGATATATATATAAATATGTATTGTATAATATATATATTTATATATACATAAATAAAATCTCATGTGTGTTAGTCACTCAGTCGTGTCTCACTCTTTGCAACCCCGTGGACTATAGCCCGCCAGACTCCTCTGTCCGTGGGATTTTCCAGACAAGAATGTAGGAGTGGGTTGCCATTTCCTTCTCCAGTAAAATCTCATATATGGGCTTTATTATGTTAAGGTATGCTTCCTCTGCACCCACCTTGCTGACAGGTGCGTTTTATCCTGTCTGGTATGCCAGAGCAAACATGATAATCAATGATTAATGACTAAAAGCTTTTTTTCTGTAAAATCAGGAACAAGACAAGGATGTCTACTCTTGCCACTTTTATTCAACACAGAAGTCTTAGCCACAACAATTAGACAAGAAAAAAAAAAAAAAAGCCAAATTGGACAGAAAGAAGTAAAACTGTTACTCTTTGCAGATTGCATGATATTCTACATGCATGTATACTAAGTCCCTTCAACCATGTCCAGCTGTTTGCAACGCTATGGACTGTAGCCTGCCAGGCTTCTCTGTCTATGGGATTCTCCAGACAAGAATACCAGAGTGGGTCGCCAGGCCCTCCTCCAGGGGATCTTCCCTACCCAGTGACTGAACCCACATGTCTTACGTCTCCTGCCTTGGGAGGCAGATTCTTCACCATTACCACCACTTTGGAAGCCTGGTATTATACAGAGGAAACACTAAAGACTCTACCATAAAACTATTAGAACCAATAAATGAACTCAGTAAATATGCAGGGTACAAAATTAATATATGGAAGCCTGTTGCATTTCTGTGAACTAATAAACTATCAGAAAGACACATTAAAATAATTCCATTGATAGTTTCATCAAAAAGAATAGAACACCTAAGAACAGATTTAACCATAAAGGTGAAAGACCTGTACTTGGAAAACTATAAGACATAGCTGAAAGAAATTAAAGATACTGCAAATAAATGGAAAGATCCCACACTCATAGATTGGAAGAATTGGTATTGTTAAACAGTCCACACTACCCCCAAAATATACAGATTCAATGCAAACCCTATCAAAATATCAATAACATATTTCACAGAACTGGAAGAAAGAATCCTGAAAATTGTCCTGAACCTTGAAGGATGACAAATAGCCAGGGCAAGCTTTAAAAAGAGAAGCAAAACTGGAAATATCATGCTCCTTGATTGAAACTATACTACAAAGCTATAGTGACTCCAGCAGTATTGTCCTGGTGCAGAAACAGACATGCAGGTCAACAGAACAGAACTGAGAGCCTAGGATAAACCCACAAATATTGGCCATTTATGACAAAAGAGGCAAGAGTATCCAATGGGGAGAAGGACAGTCACTTCAATAAATGCTTTTGGGAAAACCGAACAGCTCCAAGCAAAAGAATGAATCTGGACCAGCACATAACACCATGTATAAAAATAAAGTCAAAATGGGTTAAAGACTTGAGCATAAGTTCCGAAATCACAAAAACCCTAGAAGAAAGCAACAGCCATCAGCTCTTCTCCATCAGTCTCCGGGAAATTGTTTTGGATTTATCTCCTCAGGCAAGGTCATCCAAAGCAAAAAGAAACAAATGAGACTACATGAAACTAATCTGCCTTTTTCACAGTGACGAAAACCAGCAGCAAAGTGCAAAGGCAATCTACTGCTTGGGAGAAGATATTTGCAGATCATATACTTAGTAAGGGGTTAATATCCAGAATATATATAAAGAACTCATGGAACTTAATATAAAAAATCGATTAAAAATTGAGCAAAGGACCTTAACAAACATTTTTTTCCCCTCAGAGAAAACATACAGATGGCCAGCAATCACATGAAAACATGTTCAAAATCACTAACTTACAGGGAAACATTTCAGCGTCCAGAGAATAATGAAAACACACAAATATTAAAAGTCTGCAGGTAAGCTTCGTTTGCATTTGCACATCTTATTTGGCAGACTTGATGAAAACTCTAAATTCTACTAAAATCATAGTAGTTCATGGCCACACAGGGAAAGAGGTTAGGAAAGTAAAAGGCTGATGGAAGAAGTTATGGGTATTTTCTGACAGCATGTATCACCTGTGTTAGGATAATGGATGAAGCTTAGGCTCTTCCTTTAGCAGCAAAAAGACTCTCCTCTAGAATATTCGTCAGCAATACGAACAGCCCTGGCGCTGGGAAACAAGTAAATCCAAAGCTTGCGTGGATTCCTCACTGAAAGGCCTTCATGTGGCTTCACGTAACAAATTTTCGTGATTATCAGGGTGAGATGTGTTAGCCTTTTGGGGCTCCCCTGGTGGCTCAGTGGTAAAGAACCTGCCTGCCAGTGCAGGAGACACAGGCTCGATCCCTCGGTACCGGAGATCTCCTGGAGAGGGGAGTGGCAATCCATTCCAGTGTTCTTGCCTGGAGAATTCCATGGATACAGGGGCCTGGTGGGCTACAGTTCTTGGGGGTCACAAAAGAGTTGGGCACAACTTACTAACCTAAACAACAAATATAAGCCTTTTAGGCCCCTAAATTAAGCACTCTTAACGTGCCAAATAGTTTTAACGTGGGCTTATATGAGATTTTCTTTTTCCCTGTACAAATGGAGTTGCAGCGTGCTGCTTGAACTCCAGTCAGCTGAACTGGCTGCAGCTGCACCTAATTTCTCTAGCTCAGGCTAACTGCATACTGCCTGAGGGTTCACTGTGTACGTGTGTGTGTGTGTGTGTGTGTGTGTGTGTGTGTGCGCGTGCACGCAGTCACTTCAGTCGTGTCCAACTCTCTGCGACCCCATGGACTGTCACCGGCCAGGCTCCGCTCTCCATGGGATCCTCCAGCCAAGAATACTGGAGTAGGTTGGCATGCCCTCCTCCAGGGGGTCTTCCTGACCCAGGGGTCAAACCTGTGACCTGTGGCTCCTGCATTGCAGGTGGATTCTTTACCACTGAGCCACTGAGGAAGCCCAAGGACTCACAGATAAGGGCAAATCAGTCCTGTAACATGTCTCAGTTCAGTTCAGTTCAGTCGCTCAGGCGTGTCCTTTGGGACCCCATGAATCGAAGCACGCCAGGCCTCCCTGTTCATCACCAACTCCCGGAGTTCACTCAGACTTGGGGTCCATCGAGTCCGTGATGCCATCCAGCCATCTCATCCTCGGTCGTCCCCTTCTCCTCCTGCCCCCAATCCCTCCCAGCAGCAGAGTCTTTTCCAATGAGTCAACTCTTCGCATGAGGTGGCCAAAGTACTGGAGTTTCAGCTTCAGCATCATTCTCTCCAAAGAAATCCCAGGGCTGATCTCCTTCAGAATGGACTGGTTGGATCTCCTTGCAGTCCAAGGGACTCTCAAGAGTCTTCTCCAACACCACAGTTCAAAAGCATCAATTCTTCGGCACTCAGCCTTCTTCACAGTCCAACTCTCACATCCATACATGACCACAGGCAAAACCATAGCCTTGACTAGACGGACCTTAGTCGGCAAAGTAATGTCTCTGCTTTTGAATATGCTGTCTAGGTTGGTCATAACTTTCCTTCCAAGGAGTAAGCATCTTTTAATTTCATGGCTGCAATCACCATCTGCAGTGATTCTGGAGCCCCCAAAAATAAAGTCTGACACTGTTTCCACTGTTTCTCCATCTATTTCCCATGGAGTGATGGGACCAGACGCCATGATCTTTGTTTTCTGAATGCTGAGCTTTAAGCCAACTTTTTCACTCTCCTCTTTTACTTTCATCAAGAGGCTTTTTAGTTCCTCTTTTAGTACTCTGTAAAAAAAATAATATGAAAGCATTTTCTATTTCTGGACTCATCAACTATTTACAGGAGACTTTGGGGGAGTTACAAATAAAGAGACCCAAAAAGGCATACATAGGAGAGTTAATTGTTCTGTTTTGACTGTGAAACAGAGTTCATGACTCCCGCTGTGAATAGCACGGTCATTTTTAGGTTGTGAATTGTTATGCGATCATCCCTCCCCTATTTCCCTCCCGACATATAGACTTCCCATTTCATATACATTGCTCAGATTAGCTCTTTCTTTGAATGTTATTGCAATAGACACATTGAGGTTGGCTAGTCCTTGTTCTATCCTTTCTTGTTAAGAACCCTGTCATCCTGGCCCACGGCTTTGCATATGACTCAGATGTTGCCTTTCACAGAAGCAACTTTTAACCTGCGATGCAAACATCACCATTATGGGAGGGATGAGAACAAATGAGAGCGCGAGCTGGCTGTCTTCTGAGCTGTGCTTATTGACCTATTTACCAATTATAGCCATCTCGTTTTAACATTGTGAGTTTCGGGTATACCAAAAGGGCGGCAGAGAACGCAATTCTTATGAAAGAAGAATCTCTTTTAGCATGAAGTGAAGGTACTCTATTTCCTAAAAATAATTACCAAAGGCAAGCGTTAAGAACCTTAGATGTGAGACTGAGGATCTGAATTAATCTGTAGCTGTTTCTGTGCTGCTATTGTGGGTGTGATGGACTAGTTAGCATTTTGGTGTGCCTTCAATGTACATTAATATAGTGTGACTGTTACATACCTATGCTGCTGATATAAAATAACAGATTTTTACATTATGTTTTTCTCAATGGTTAAAGCAGAGACTTTAACCTCTGAGCCACGAGGGAAGCCCAAATAGGACTGCACAATTATCCAAAACATTTTAGAGCAATGTCACAGGAGACGTTCGTCGCTGGCAGTTTCCAAGTTCACGGCGTGAGTGGTAAGGGAACCGTGCCAATCTGTCACATCTTTGTCATTTCAAGTAAAACTGATGCAAATAGATGGTGTATGCATATAACTAGATCAAATGCTCTTCACACACTGAAGCTTAGTGAAGTCATCAGATGATACAAAAATGGGTTAAGAACTAAACTCCATCATTCTCCAAATTTGAAGCTATATTGTGAACCAATATAGCTATATTAAGAACCAATCTTAATTGTCTTTCCTTAGAAAGTGCCAATAAATTCAGGATTTTTAATACTTTGAAGATATTTTGCTGTTTACATTCATTTTTAGTTTTTATTCTTTTCAGAGGCACACAGTGGATGGAAATGACTCACCAAACACACATTGCTCAGCCGCATCAGTCATGTCTGACTCTGTGACCCTATGGACTGTAGCCGGCCAGGATCCTCTGTCCATGGGAGTCTCCAGGCAAGAATACAGTAGCGATTGCCCTGCCCTCCTCCAGGGCATCTTCCCGACCCGGAGACCAAACTAGCGTTTGCCTGCGCCTCCTGCGTTGCAGGGAGATTCCTTACCCCTGAGCCACCTGAGAAGCCCAAGACACGTTAAGTATGAATAACGTGCCTCAATAACACAGAAGTGTCAATTATTCATTGTTTTATTATGAACATATAGAAACATTCTAGAAGTAAAAGTTAGCTTAATAGATATGTTAACTGAACTATGAATAATCCCAGGCAAGAAACACATCTAACGCCAGGAAAAACTAAGCCTTTGATTTTTGCCTAGAAAGGTTAGTAGTCACTGAAAAAGTAGGTCAGTGAAATAACTGAATTACTGAAAATAATCAGAACTGACAGCTAGACTACCAGAAGTCTATAGGCTACAGATTTTTGGTTTATATGTTTTTGTAAAGATGGCATTTCTTGAGAGGTAGATGAAAATTAATAAGATTATGTTAATTTACAGCACAAATTAGAGTATTTTATAAAGCTAATAACATGGAAGATTTTTACTGGTCAATGTTAAAAAGTTAGGCAAATTTAACCATTCTTTCTTTTGTATATTCATTTTACATTTTTCAAAATCATTAAATTTCCAAATTAATGTAATTATTTGTAGATAGATAAAATATTTCATAAGGTTTAACCTCTAAATTATGGTAAAATTTCAAGTACTACTTTATATTTTCTAGTTCATGCCATGTGAGAATAATCTAATTGATATAAAGAAAATAGATGTAAGCAAGTGTAAACATAATATTTTATTTGAAAAATAGTTTCTATGCAGATGAATACTTCTGTATTTGTTATACGGTACACATTTAGCATGTTGAAAAAGTGTATCAGAAGGTTAGAATTTAGAGAAGAGTGGTGAAGGATTCACTGCGCAGGCCAAGTTTTAAATCCTGTGTTTTATTCTGAAATGACTTCTTACGTTACTGGCTCTGTCGCTACACTCTCGGGACTTCACAGTGATGGTGAATGTCTTTGCCCCCAGTTGAAGGCCCTGTGTCGAATATGCTACCTAAAAAAAACAAGAAGCATCACTCTAAAGTATATTTTGAGTCTATTAGTGAGGGCACTTTCCACCCTGATAATTTGCATGGAACACACTGAAGCAAAGAAGCATGCAGTGCCTTCCAGCTCAATGCTAATAAGGCCATAGGGGAAAAAAAGTTATTTCAATATTTGCTGCATAATACCTCGTGTCTTCCTCTAAAACAAGCTGAAGATTCCTCCATTGCTTATACTGCAGAAATTTAGAACACTTTCAAATAAAAAATATCTTTACCACTTTTCTGAAGGAAATTATTACATGTTGCCCTTAACTGATCTATTTTTAGGAGCCTAAAGCAGCAGAGTATGTCAGAAAGGGCGGCTTCATGAATTATGCATTTGTCCTTTTTCCACTTGGCTACATTCTCTTTATTTTATGAATCCTTGAAATCCTGAGAATGGTAAGTTTTAGGTTGAAAACTTCAGTATCTCCTGGCCACATGCTTCCTTGTCCAGCTACATCTTTTGGCTGGTCACTTGCTTCTGTGACCATTCCAGATCTTTTTTTCTTGAAGAACAATAAATAGATTCATCCCCTGAAGTCAAAGTTGTAGGTCATTTGAACTGCTTTTGTTCACATCACCAAGTTATTAATGATTACTGTTATTTTTCACTTTCCTAAAGTTGTAGTTAAGGGTTCATTCAAAGTGTATGAGCTCCTCAAGGCTTGCATGACATTATGCAGCTCATATCTTATTACTGCCTTACTGCTTTGCCAGGAAACAACAAATTATTAAAATGAAGTAAAAATGGAAAGGAAACTGGTTGTACAAATCCTAAAATCCCCATTAGTAAAATTGTGTAGCCACAAAATTATAAACCCCATGTGCACAATTCTAGTATAAAACTTTGAGTAACAAAAATAATTCTGCTAATGTCTGTGACTAATCCTCCAGAAATAAGAGTCCCTTTCTGGCCCTGAGCTGCATATTGAACATAAAAATACTGATTTGTCCCTCACCCACACAAGAGCGTTGACTTGGAGGTGAATGGGAGTGACTATCTTCTTTTTAGTCTTATCTGATTCTATCATCCCAGATACCAAGACAGTGGTCTGCAGTTGCTTATCATGCATGACCTTCTGTCTTGTCCTTCTTCTTTCTCTGCCCCTGGAAAAGCTAAAGAGGAGGAAAACCAATAGTTTTACTTTTTCCCAAAACATATTCATGCTCATTGCTCTCTTTGGAGCAGGTCAAAGAAGGTGAAAGTCCTTTTCCATAGACTGGGCTTTTTAACCTTAGATGTCCACAGTATACTTTCATAATACATCAAATGTAATTTTAGCCATTTAATTATGATTCTGAACAGCAAAATTTGAAGAAGTTAGTTAAAATTTATTATAATTATTTCTAATGAAATTATTATGAAGTAAGTGTGGTGGTAAGATCTTTTTTGTATTCATCTCTTTAGAGATGAGGGATTGTATTTGTTGATAATTTGTTTGAGAGTATCAGAAACAATATAACAATAACGTAAAAGTGCACTGCTTAAAATGAATAATTTTTTTCTTGTAGAACATTTTTTCTCGTAAACAATTTTGAAAAGTCATTTAATTTTCAATAAATAATTATTAAATATTCAATAAAATAACTTTCTAGAATTGAATTCCAATAAAAGTAAAATTTGTACTCATTATTACTATTAAAAACATTATAATTTTTGTAATTTCTAGTGGTATTAAAAAGTAGCATTGATATGTCAAAATAAGTGTTAACTATAAACAGAAGTCAATAGTGTGAAAAGACAAAAGCCAAAGTGTGTAAAGAGGAAATTTATTAATTATGACTCCTATAGTTTAGAGATTATTGTTAGAGAAAAAGAAGTTATTACTTGTGTACATTTATTTTTGTTTTTTAATTTATTGATTTTAGAATTTCTTCCAAGTGTTCCTCTATTTGAAACTCCAGTATGTCTCTGTGAACTTATCATACATTTCCTATCCTTAAAGTGAAAACAAAGTTTCAAACTAGGATTGGCTGTTTTTCATACATTGTAGATGCATGATTCATAATGAATACTTACTTTATGGCTTTAGAAACTTTCACCTATTTTTATTTGTCAGAAAACAATGTTTGTAACCAATACAAGGTAGAACATCCCTCTTGGTACCAATATCTTATCTTTATAATAGTCACATTTAATGTATATGATAAAATTATGATATATTTACATGTGATTCACAGAAGTTACTAACAATGTCCATTGGCTCATAACATACAATGAATATTCCATCAGCACTTAACTTTTCTAGAAAAACAAATTTCCCTGGTGGCTCAGAGGTTAAAGCACCTGCCTTTGATGCAGGAGACCCGAGTTCGATCCCTGGGTTGGGAAGATCCCCTGGAGAAGGAAATAGCAATCCACTCCAGTATTCTTGCCTGGAGAATCCCATGGACAGAGAAGCCTAGTAGGTTACAGTCCACGGGGTCACAAAGAGTCAGACACGACTAAGCGACTTCACCTCACCTCACCTCACCTCAAATCAACCTAAGTACTCGCATCTATTCATAAATATACTCTTCAAATTAATAAATTGAGTTTATTTTCAAATTGATTTTTAAATTATACATTATTAACCAATTAGGAAAGTCCTATTTCTAAAGGAACAAATCACCTATGGTGTATTAGTTATAAGAATTCATTATGGACTGGTGATACATACCTTCTTATCCATCCTACATTTTACTAAATTAAAATGAATCAGAAAAAGAAAGCAGGTGGATAGTTGTAACAACGTTTCACTAAAAATAAGCACACTGCAGCACATTAAAAGGATTACTCATGCTCAAGTGGAATTAGTCCCTGAGATGAAAGGATGGCTCAACTAATGTGTATCAATAAATGTGACATGTCACACTAATAGAAAGGAAAAATCAGATGATCATCTCAATTGAAGTACAAAAGGCATTAGACAAAACTCAGCATCTCTTCATGGTGAAAACTCTTGATAAATTATGTGTAGAAAGAACACGAAAGTGTAAATGAAAGTCGTTCAGTTGTGCCCAACTCTTTGTGGCCCCATGGAATTCTCCAGGCCAGAATACCTGAGTCGGCAGCTATTCCCTTCTCCAGTGGGTCTTCACAACCCAGGGATCAAACTGGGGTCTCCTGCATTGCAGGCAGATTCTTCACCAGCTGAGCCACAAGGAGAGGAACATACTTCAACATAATTAAGTCCATATATGACAAGCCCACAGCTCATATCGTACTCAGTGGTGAAAGATTGAAAGCTTGTCCTCTAAGATCAAAAATAAGATGAGTACCCACTCTTATCAATCCTAATCATTCACAGTGCTCAAAGTCCCAGGCACAGCAATCAGGCACGGAAAAGGAATAAAGCACACCAGAAGAGGAGAGGGAGAAGCAAGCCGTCTCTGCTGACAATGTGATATTATAGACAATGACTCCATCAATAAGCTCAGACCTAATCAACCAGTCCAGTAAAGTTGCAGAACGTAAAACTAGCATGCAAAAACCAGTAGCATTGCTGTACACTAACAATGGATTATCTGCAATAGAAATAAAATAATTCCATTTAAAATAGCATCAAAAACAATAACATATTTAAGACTAAATTTAACCAAAGAGGTAAAAGGTCTCTACACTGAAATCTACAAAACAATGGTGGAAGAAACTGAAGACACATATAAATGTAAAAGTATCTTGTGTTCATGGACTATAAGAATTAATATTATTAAAATGTCTATCCTACCCAAAGCTATCTGCAGATGTAATATAAACTCTATCAAGATTTCAGTGGTATTCTTTATGGAAGTAGAAACAACAATCATAAAATGTGTACCAACCAAAAGAGGCCAGAGCAATCCTGAGAAAGGAGAACAAAGTGAAAAGCATCACACTTTCTGATTTCAAGTTACATTATAAAGCTACAGTAATCAAAATGCTATGGTACTAGTATAAACACAGGAACATTAATCAGTGGGACAGAACTGAGAGCTCCAAAATAAATACAAGCATTTACAGTCTGACAGGAGGAGAGCAAAAAAGTTGGCCTAAAGCTCAACATTCAGAAAATGAAGATCATGGCATCCGGTCCCATCACTTCATGGCAAATAGATGGGGAAAAAGTGGAAACAGTGTCAGTCTTTATTTTTTGGGCTCCAAAATCACTGCAGATGGTGACTGCAGCTACGAAATTAAAAGACACTTACTCCTTGGAAGAAAAGTTATGACCAACCTAGACAGCATATTCAAAAGCAGAGACATTACTTTGCTGACTAAGGTCCGACTAGTCAAGGCTATGGTTTTTCCTGTGGTCATGTATGGATGTGAGAGTTGGACTGTGAAGAAGGCTGAGCATCGAAGAATTGATGCCTTTGAGCTGTGGTGTTGGAGAAGACTCTTGAGAGTCCCTTGGACTGCAAGGAGATCCAACCAGTCCATTCTGAAGGAGATCAACCCTGGGATTTCTTTGGAAGGAATGATGCTAAAGCTGAAACTCCAGTACTTTGGCCACCTCATGAGAAGAGCTGACTCATTGGAAAAGACTCTGCTGCTGGGAGGGATTAGGGGCAGGAGGAGAAGGGGATGACCGAGGATGAGATGGCTGGATGGCATCACAGACTCGATGGACGTGAGTCTGAGTGAACTCCGGGAGATGGTGATGGACAGGGAGGCTGGTGTGCTGCGATTCATGGGGTCCCAAAGAGTCGGACACGACTGAGCGACTGAACTGAACTGATATCTGAAAAACTGGAAGTGGTCAAACAGGAGCTGGCAAGAGTGAACATCCACATTTTAGGAATCAGTTAACTAAAATGGACTGGAATGGGTAAATGTAACTCAGATGACCGTTAAACCTACTGCTGTGTCCAAGAATCCCTTAGATGAAATAGAGTAGCCCTCATAGTCAACAAGAGTCGAAAATGCAGCACTTGGAAGCAATCACAAAAACAGAATGATCTCTGTTCATTTCCAAGGCAAACCATTCAATATCACAGTAATCCAAGTCTATGCCCCAACCAGTAATGCTGAAGAAGCTGAAGTTGAATCATTCTGTGAAGACCTACAAGACCTTCTGGAACTAACACCCAAGAAAGATGTCCTTTTCATTATAGGGGACTGGAATGCAAAAGTAGAAAGTCAAGAGACACCTGAACAAATTTACCAAAGCAAATAAGGCCTTGGAAATCAAGTTGTTTTTGAATTAACTGTGTGAATTGACACTCATCTTCTGACTAGGTCCCCTTATCTCTTCATGAATGACAGTTATGGTTGTGATTGCCCAAAGAGAAGAAAAGTAAAAAGGAATTATTCCTACAAAATCCTGGTGTACAACAGCTTCTTCAGCAGAATGCTGAGGACCCTCCCTGGTCTGGTCTGACCCTGTCCTTTAATGGGAGGCGCTGCCCACGCTCTGTGCACCTGACCCACATTCATCCCAGGATGTCTCCTCACCGCCACCCCCACCCCCACTGCTCACAGGTCTTCTCTGAGATCCATTCCTGATAAGAGACCAACTCAAGCATCTTCTCTTCTCCCTTCTTCACTCTCCACATTCCAAGCAAATCACTCAGCCCTTCACGCTAACCAGCAACTAAGTGTGCACGCCACGTCCGTTAATCTGTCAGCTTCTCAAAGAAAAGGATTGCATGTTAGTCTTTTCTGATCCTTTTAGCATCCAGCACAGTGTGTAAATACATAGCGACAGAACAGAGTTGAAAAGATATCATTATCAACCATTCATTTGGGCATGGGAAAACGTATTCCTCTTGAATCTTGGCCAAAGATCTATTTTAAAATTAGTACTTTCTATTCTTTATGTACATATAATCAAATATTATCTTCAAAGGAGAAATAGGGACTTTAGCAACAGTAATTTAATTATTGCAAATTTTTTGGCCACGAAACAACTTCTTTGCAAACTGGATTTACACTGTTGTTGCTGTTCAGTTGCTAAGTTGTGTCTGACTTCTTGAGATCCCATGGACTGAAGCACGCCAGGCCTCCCTGTCTATCACCAACTCTCAGAGTTTACTCAAACTCATGTCCATCGAGTCAGTGATGCCATCCAGCCATCTCATCCTCTGTCGTCCCCTTCTCCTGCCCTCAGTCTTTCTCAGTATCAGAATCTTTTCCAATGAGTTGGCTCTCATTGGCATAAAGTGGCCAAAGTATTGGAGTTTCAATCTTTCCAATGAATATTCAGGGTTGATTTTCTTTAAGGTTGACAGGTTTGATCTCCTTGCTGTTCAAGGGACTCCTTGTAGTCCAAGGGATTTACATACTATAAGGAAATTTGGTTGGCATACTTGATACCATTTTATGAAATAACAACTTAATGGCAACACTGAAAAAAAAAATCCAAATGGAGGTCATGAAATCACCCTCTCTCACCCCTGTTCCAAATGCTCATGGCATTTCTAAAATGAGAGGAAGGAAATAGTTATCCCTAATTATGTCTTGTTCAATTGTGTCATTTAAAGCATTAACCTGCTTTTAGCAAGGCTGTATTTAGATATTCTCTGTTTGCTAAGCAAATGCTGCTCTTTTTTGCAGTCTTTTCCCTGTGGAAAATAGTTTAGATTATTTGCCAATCATTAACATTAGGAAAAATTAAAATATAAATGTTAGCCTCAATTTCCAAGGTTTGGAAAGAAAACATCTGTGAAAATAAATTATGGACCAATTCAGGAAGCGCGGTTCTTCCAGAAGAGTTCGAGTACACAGAATCATGTAAGAACTCCAGTGTCATCACATATACACACGAATTTGGAAAATACTGTTCACTCTAGCTTGTTCTCAGTGTCTTACAAAAACTAGCTGCATAGAAGATGTAGGAGAGAATGTGCCTGATTCGATTCTGGATTTCTCGACTGTGGCCCTATTGGCGCTTAGGGCCAGGCCATTCTTCTGCTGGTGGAAGGTGCAGGGGTGGCTGTCCCGGGCCCCACACATGCTCAGAGCCTCCTTGGCTCCTGCCCACTAATGCTGTCTCCCCTCCCTGGCCATCATGCTTCTTGACGTGGGCAAAATTTCCCTGGTGGACAAAAATCACCTCTGGTTGAGAACCACTGACTTAATTCAAATCTTCCCAGAGGCTTGAATCCAAGAATTTCTTATAAAAGTCATATTAACATCAAAATAAGGCAACTGGAGAAAAGTTACTGGAAATACCTTACCTCCTTTTGTACCGCTACTAATGACTAACTCTTACGTACACCCCTAATTATGAAACCTGCACTCTTCTAAGCAGTTTTCACTAGATCCATGAAATTGACACCACGGTTACTCAAATAGTTTTGTTCCTACTGCTTTTGGATCACTGACTTACAGGTGAAGATGGGTACAAATACCGGGTTGAACGAAAATTTCGTTTGGGCTTTTCTATAACATCTTGGTCTTTGGCCAACTCAATACTTACCTTTTTTTTTTTTTTTCTAAGTTTGTCTTTGACACAAAGAGTAGAGGGATCAGGAGAATAAGAAGACGAGCCACAGACGGAGAGAAAATATTTGCAAAAGACACATCTGATAAAAGACTGCTCTCCAAAACGTACAAATAACTTTTACAACTCAACATTAAAAAAATGAACAACTCAATTAAAAAACGAGCAAAATGAGATCTGAATAAATACTTCACCAACACAATACACAGATAGGATCGTAAACAAGCATAAGAAAAGTCACTCTATTTGATATGTCCTTAGGAAATCGTAAGTTAAAGCAACGAGATAACAACACACCTATTGAAGAGTTGGAAAGGGCTTCCCTGGTGGCTCAGAGGTTAAAGCATCTGCCTCCAATGCGGGAGACCTGGGTTCAATCCCTGGGTTGGAAAGATCCCCTGGAGAAGGAAATGGCAGCCCACTCCAGTATTCTTGCCTGGAGAATCCCATGGATGGAGGAGCCTGGTGGGCTACAGGTCACGGGGCCGCAAAGAGTCGGACACGACTGAACGACTTCACCTTACCTATTGAAGAGTTGGAAGCTGGACCTTGGCCAACACCCAGTGCTGATGAGGATGGGAAGCAACTGGCGAGAAAACAGCCACTTAGGAAGACGTTGCGACTGCTTCTAATGAAACAAAGCCCATTCTTGCCGCGCCATCCAGCACTTAGGCTCTCTGGCATTTGCTCAGAAAACGTCCCCACAAAACCTGCATGTGGATATTCATAGCGGTTTATTCACAATTGTCCAACTTGGAAGTAACCAAGGTGTCCTTCAGTAGATGAAGACACAAACTATTGTACAACTTGACGATGGAATATAATTCCACACTAAAGACAAACGAGCTATCAAGCCATGAAAAGACATGGAGGAAACAAATGCATATTACATACCGAAAGAAACCAGTCTAGAGCCCGCCTGCTACATGACTCCAACTACATGACACGCTGATGAAGGCAGAATCATAGCGAGAGTAAAATAAAGCATCGGTGGTGGCAGGAAAAGATGAACCGGCAGAGCACAGAGGATTTCTTAGACAGTGAGCGCATTTCATGTCACACAATAAAAATGGATATATACATCATCCACTTGTCTAAACACATAGAAGGTACAATACCAAAGTGAGCCCTAACCTAAACTGGATTTGGGGTGAAAATGATGTGTCAGTGTAGGTTCACTGATTAGAACAGATGTACCATCTGGGAGGGGGTTGATCATTGGAAAAGATGTACCTGTGCGAGGTCGGGGAATACATAGGAACTATGCACTTTTCTGCTCAATATTGCTGTCACCCTAAATCTCTAAGAGACAGTCTATCAGAAACAAAGGCAGGGTGTGTGACAGTTGGAGCTTGAAGTCTTCAGGGATAGCGGCCGTGCAGCTTGGACACCAGCCCTCCGCATGCAGGTGGCACCAAGCGTGCTTTCTGTTTATAGGGCTTTGCCAGGGGCAGGTGGCCACTCTGAGGGCACACGTGGGGGACCAGGCACTCAGGGCCAGATGACCACATGGTCAGAAAGGACTAGAGTGGACTGCAGGGCAAAGAAAGACGGGCAGAGAACTGCGCCTGCCTCCTCCCAGGGATTCTCTGGCCTCTCTCAAATGTCCCTTAAAAACATTACTCAAACAGGGGCTCCATATCAAACTGGAGGGGTGGGATGGGGAAGAGGATGGAAGGGAGATTCAAAAGGGAGGGGATATATGTATACCTATGGCAGAGTCATGCTGTGGTTTGACAGAAAACCACAAAATTCTGTAAAAGCAACTATCCTTCAATTAAAAAAAATTACTTTCTCCCCTTTATTATTTTTCTTCCTCTGTTTTCCTCAAATGCTAAAAAAAAAAAAAAAAAAAAAGATTACTATAGTCCCCATAAAGTGCACAGGGGCAGACGTTCATAGTTGGGAAAATGACGATGGGTGTAGGTGAGATCTGGAGTGCTGCTGCATTTTTGACTCATTCTCCTGATTATAGCCCTCTCGACAGTTTCTGCTTTTGAGCTCCAACAACGCGCGGTGGAAATGACCTCAGCACATTTCGTTAACTAGATTTCGATTTTTTTTTTTTTCCTCCTCCTCAGTCACTTAAGCACGGAATCTCTGAACCCCGTCTGTCCTATGAAAGGTGAGGTCTCCTTTGTGACCTGAATGAGCCCCGTGGAGTCTGAGGGTCATTTTCCTTGGGTTAGGACAGCAGATGGAATGGCGTGTTTGGCTCAGGGTTCTGGCTCGGGAACCTGGGCTGAGAGGCAGAGGGTGGCTTCAGAATCAATCCGACACAAGCCTTCCAGGGCCCTCCGCTACTGGAGAAAGCTATGAACGACTATCATTAAAATGTAGGCCCAGAAGTGGTCTCAATAATAAATAATTGCTCAAGTTGTTCAAAAATAAATCATTGTCACTTCTTTTCTACAACCTAGAAATCGTGGGTTCTCATTTCTTAGAGACATGAGAGGAAAGACTTGCCTATTTGGATATTTATTTCTTCTGCTCTTACTGTAGCCACGTCAAAACATCAGTATTAAACAGCATATGTTTATTAAATAAAAGCCCAGAGAGCACATAAGGCATGCCTGCAAATGATCAGAGTCAGCTGAAACAGATGAGGTGGCTGCATTTCGTAGGTGCCTGCTGTGTGCCAGGGGAGGGGCCAGGCTGTTTGCAGGGTGTTATCATGTTTCTTTTTCAGTCACTTGATTGTTTTTGTCACTCTTGGGCATGTCAAAAATCGGAGACTTAGAAATGAGAAAAGTTTGCCCAAGTTTACACAGCTGGTAAATGGCAGCGTTGGGATATGAGCTCATCTTCCGTCTCTTATTACCATCCTACCAACAGAAAAATGCAAGATGGTGAAATCTGAACCCAAGTCTTCTGGACTTCAGCGTATGTGTGTTTGTTTTTTTACTGTGCCCACAGTCAGTCTATTGGGTCACAAATCGTCAGACTTGACTGAGCGACTAACACACAGGCCTATAACATGCCTGAGAAATGTCTTGTGGAATTAGTACAAAACTGGGAGTGAACAACAAAGTGTACTGAAAAATTCATGGATCTTTTGAACAAGGCTCACCCGAGTCTAAATCTCAGTGCAGCAATTTAAGAGATAATATGATTTGAGCAAATTATTTAATCTCTGGGAGCTTCCCACGTGTCACTAGTGGTAAAGAATCCACCTGTCCATGCAGGAGAAGTAAGAGACACGGGTTAGAGCCTTAGGTCAGGAAGATGCCCTGGAGGAGGGCATGGTAACTCACTCCAGTATTCTTGCCTGAGGAATCCCATGGACAGAGGAGCCTGGTGGATACAG
Source organism: Litocranius walleri (assembly GCA_006410535.1). Classification (NCBI taxonomy): domain Eukaryota; kingdom Metazoa; phylum Chordata; class Mammalia; order Artiodactyla; family Bovidae; genus Litocranius; species Litocranius walleri. Next base: position 777,477 of record SJYG01000683.1, read on the forward strand.
TCGGGCTATGGGTCACGAAAAGTAGGACACAATTGAAGCCACTTAGCATGCACACACAGCTGTAGAAAATGGATAATTTTCAAAATGTTTTAAAATCAGTGTAATATGAAAATATCTTGAAAATAGACTTTGTCTTTCTGAGTCTTTTGATCCAAGTTGGAGCCCATGGGGTAAGGGATGATCTGAAACTTATGGTTACCCAAGGGGACAATATTAATTGGAATATTCATTGGAAGGATAGATGCTGAAGCTGAAACTCCAATACTTTGGCCACCTGAAGCGAAATACTGGCTCATTGGAAAAGACCCTGATGCTGGGAAAGACTGAGAGCAGGAGGAGAAGGGGACGCCAAAGGATGAGATGGTTGGATGGCATCACCGACTCAGTGGACATGAATTTGAGCAAGCTCTGGGAGTTGGTAATGGACAAGGAGGCCTGGTGTGCTGCAGTCCATGGGGTCGCAAAGAGTCAGACATGACTGAGCGACTGAACTGAACTGAATTGAACTGAAGTGGGAAAGGTGGGAGAGATAAATTAGGAGTCTGAGATTAACGTCTACACACTACTATACATAAAATAGAAAACCAACAATGTCCTACTGTATAGCACAGGGAAATTTACTCAGTATCTTGTAGTAACCTATAATAGAAAAAAAATATGAAAAAGAATATACAACTGAATCACTTTGCTGTGCACCCAAAACTAACACAGCATTATCAATCAACTGTACTTCAACAAAATTATTATTATTTTTTTTTTAAAAGAAGGCATCTAGTTTCTCAAATGCACAATAGGAGGTGTAGGAAAGTAATGACGTTGTAAGACAGTTAAATGTCTGGAGAGAAAATTATCCAAATTTCTTCTTCCTTCCTACCCTCTCCCATGTGACTATATTAATGACTTAACCACTCTGATGTGAGTGGAGAAAATGCCAGCTCGGCTGTGACAGCCAGGCAGCCCTGGCAGGGAGACAGTAAGGGAACCGGGTGCAGCGTCACAGGCGCGAGGGGCCCAGAAGCGGAGATGGCCCTCCTGGACCGCCTCTCCCGGCCCCGCCTGGGTTTGTATCGCTTGTGTTCTCTTCACTCTCTTTCCAGGGTTCCTGGGCCCAGAACCCAACGCTATTCAACTACATTTCTTTCTGCCTTTTGGTTGTATCTTTTTTTTTTTTTTGATCCAATGTTCTCTTCTTAAGCAAATATTACCGCCGCATTTGAATGCTTTTGCCCCAGGTTGGTGGTTTCTTCCTCAACAACAAACAAACAAATAAGACAAAATGTAGCAAGTTGTAGAGGGTCAGGGGCCTGGGAATAAGCTCTGATTGGTCATGAATAAAATTTTAAAATTTCTAAGAAAAGCTCTCTTCCCCTCTTCCCCAATTCTCTCTTTTATATGTCTTTCAAATCAACTATACATTTTAATGAGGGTCCCGTGGAGGAAGCCGGAGCTGGAAGGAAGGAGAGGAACCTTGATGCAGCCAGGGGGGGGCCCACAGCCACATGGTTCAGAGCCAGAACTGGGTCTCTGTGCCCTTGTCCTTCCCGTCTCCTCCTCCGTTGTGTACGAGTTTGGAAAAAAAGATTTGTGTGAATCTAGGCTTATCCTTCTCCATCAGAGGGCAGACAGACTGAAAACCATAATCACAGAAAACTAACCAATCTGATCACATGGACCACAGCCTTGTCTAACTCAATGAAACTATGAGTCATGATATGTAGGGTCACCCAAGATGGACGGGTCATGGTGGAGAGTTCTGACAAAACATGGTCCCCTGGACAAGGGAATGGCAAACCACTCCAGTATTCTTGTCTTGAATAGCCCATGAACAGTATGAAAAGGCAAAAGGTAAGACACTGAAAGATGAACTCCCCAGGTCGGTAGGTGCCCAATATGCTATGGGAGATCAGTGGAGAAATAACTCCAGAAAGAATGAAGAGACAGAGCCAAAACAAAAATATCACCCAGTTGTGGATGTGACTGGTGTTGGAAATAAAGTCCCATGCTATAAAGAGCAATAGAGGAGCCTGGAATGTTAGGTCCATGAATCAAGGCAAACTGGAAGTGGTCAAAAAGAAGTGAACACCAACATTTGATGAATCAGCAAACTAAAATGGACTGGAATGGGTGAATTTTACTGAGATGACCATTATATCTATGACTGTGGGTAAGAGTCCCTTAGAAGAAAAGGAGTAGCCATCATGGTCAACAAAAGAGTCTGAAATGCAGTACTTGGATGCAATCTCAAAAACGACAGAATGATCTCTGTTCGTTTCCAAGGCAGACCATTCAATATCATGGTAATCCAAGTCTATGCCCCAACCAGCAATGCCGAAGAAGCTGAAGTTGAACAGTTCTATGAAGGCCTACAAGACCTTCTAGAACTAACACCCAAAGAAGATGTCATTTTCATTACAGGGGACTGGAATACAAAAGTAGGAACTCAAGAAATACCCAGAGTAACAGGCAAATTTCGCCTTGGAGTACAGAATGAAGCAGGGCAAAGGCTAACAGAGTTTTGCCAAGAGAATGCACTGGTCACAGCAAACACCCTCTTCCAAAAACACAAGAGAAGACTCTACACATGGACATCACCAGATGGTCAACACCAAAATCAGATTGATCACATTCTTTGCAGCCAAAGATGGTGAAGCTCTATACTGTCATCAAAAACAAGACCGGGAGCTGACTGTGGCTCAGATCATGAGGTCCTTATTGCCAAATTCAAACTTAAATTAAGAAAATAGAGAAGACCACTAGACCATTCAGGTATGACCTAAACCAAATCTTTTACAATTATACAGTGGAAATAAACATTAGATTCAAGGGACTAGATCTGATAGACAGAGTGCCTGAAGAACTATGGACAGAGGTCTGTGACATTGTACAAGAGACAGATATCAAGATCATCCCCAAGAAAAAGAAATGAAAAAAGGCAAAATGATTGTCTGAGGAGGCCTTACAAATAGCTGAGTAAAGAAGAGAAGCAAAAGGCAAAGGAGAAAAGGAAAGAGATACCCATGTGAATGCAGAGTTCCAAAGAATAGCAAGGAGAGATAAGAAACCCTTCCTCACTGATCAATGTAAAGAAATAGAGGAAAATAATAGAATGGGAAAGACTAGAGATCTCTTCAAGAAAATTAGAGATACCAAGGGAACATTTCATGCAAAGATGGGCTCGATAAAGGACAGAAATGGTATGGACCTAACAGAAGCGGAAGATATTAAGAAGAGGTGGCGAGAATACACAAAAGAACTGTACAAAAAAGATCTTCATGACCAATCTAATCACAATGGTGTGATCACTCCCCTAGAGCCAGACATCTTAGAATGCCAAGTCAATAGGGCCTTAGGAAGCATCACTATGAACAAAGCTAGTAGTGGTGACGGAATTTCAGTTGAGCTATTTCAGATACTTAAAGGTGATGCTGTGAAAGTGCTGCACTCAATATGCCAGCAAATTTGGAAAACTCAGTAGTGGCCACAGGACTGGAAAAGGTCAGTTTTTATTCCAAACCCAAAGAAAATCAATGCTAAAGAATGCTCAAACTACTTAACAGTTGCACTCATCTCACATGCTAGCAAAGTAATGCTCAAAATTCTCCAAGCCAGGCCTCCACAATATGTGAACCGTGAACTTCCTGATGTTCAAGCTGGATTTAGAAAAGGCAGAGAAACCAGAGATTAAATTGTCAATATCTGTCAGATCATCAATAAAGCAAGAGAGTTCCAGAAAAACATCTACTTCTGCTTTATTGACTAGGCCAAAGCCTTTGACTGTGTGGATCACAACAAACTAGAAAATTCTTCAAGAGATGGGAATACCAGATCACCTGACCTGCCTCTTGAGAAACTGTATGCAGGTCAAGAAGCAACAGTTAGAACTGGACATGGAACAACCTACTTGTTTCAAATCAGGAAAGGAGTACGTCAAGGCTGTATATTGTCACCCTGCTCATTTAACTGAGCTGGATGAAGCAGAAGCTGGAATCAAGATTTCTGGGAGAAATATCAATAACTTCAGATATGCAGATGACACTGCCCTTATGGCAGAAAGTGAAGAAGAACTAAAGAGCCTCTTGATGAAAGTGAAAGAGGAGAGTAAAAAAAGCTGGCTTAAAACTCAAGATTCAGAAAACGAAGATCATGGCATCTGGTCCGATCACTTCATGGCAAATAGATGGGGAAACAATGGAAACAGTGACAGACTTTATTTGGGGGGCTCCAAAATCACTGCAGATGATGACTGCAGCCATGAAATTAAGAGACATTTGCTCCTTGGAAGAAAAGTTATGACCAACCTAGACAGCATATTAAATAGCAGAGACATTATTTTGCCAACAAAGACCTGTCTAGTAAAAGCTATGGCTGTTCCAGTAGATGTGTATGGATGTGAGAGTTGGACTATAAAGAAAGCTGAGCGCCAAAGAATTGATGCTTTGGACTGCAGTGCTGGAGAAGACTCTTGTGAGTCCCTTGGACTGCACTGAGATCCAACCAGTCCATCCTAAAAGAAATCAGTCTTGAATATTCACTGGAAGGATTGAAGCTGAAGCTGAAACTCCAATACTTTGGCCACCTGATGCAAAGAACTGACTCACTGGAAAAGACCCTGATGCTCGGAAAGATTGAAGGTGGGAGGAGAAGGGGACAACAGAGGATGAGATGGTTGGATGGCATCACCGACTCAATGGACAAGAGTTTGAGTAAGCTCTGGGAGTTGGTGATGGACACAGAGGCCTAGCATGCTGCAGTCCATGGGATTGTAAAGCATAGGACACAATTAAGTGACTGAACTGAGCTGAACTGAGGCATCCTAATAGAGAATTTTATTTAGATAGCTTTTGAGTGACCAATATACCAATCAATATCCGGATTGGTATTTGATGTTGATTTGAAATAACTAGCCTGGCTGGATCATTCAATATCTAAATTACAGCCCCTCTCCCCATTATTTCCTTGCTCTTCCTTCATCAACATGTGGTCTCCTCTGTGCTCTTTGCCTAGGGGAAGGACGGGGCAGAGAATGCAAAAGTCAGCAGCCACAGTTTCATTCATTTAAATAATATTAATTCACTCTTTCAATATGTGGTCCTCCTGAGAGAATTCCAAACTGGAAATGCCCTTATAGAGTGCCACTATAATTTATGTAGTTGTTGCACATAAGTCCATTTTACTTTCTATGAACATCTAACTGGAGGTAACTCTGCCCATGAACTGTGAGCTCTCTGAAGGCAGGAACCGTGCTCCTTTCTCTGTGTCTCTGCTGCTTCCAACAGTGCCTGACCTATAGTAAGGATTCAACTCGTGTTTGTTGAACTGAATAAAATGATCAGTCTGGCAACACTTCAGGAATCTTTCATCAGGAATCTAATTTTAGAGCATCCAGATGTTTCCAGGCAAGCAAATTAATGTGCCCATAATTCTGCAGGGACCGTCAACGTACACTTGAGCTGATGAGTCTAAGGACTTTATCAGATGTTGCTTCACAGATGGGAACACGTAGAGCTGCTCTCGAGGCAAGATGCTTTAATTATGTCGATGTGCCTTCAGGTGTGTGTTCAGTTACACTATAGCCATCACGACAGCAAGAATCTCTTGCTTTTATATAGCATTGCATAGTGTACAAAGGATTTTCTGACCCTTAACAGCGCTAAGACAGAAGGAGGGTAGGCATTATTATCACCACTTTATAGATAACTGAGGTTCGAAGCGACTGAGCGTGTGGTCTAATAATGTGGTAGACTATCAAACTGCAGGTCCATGGCTGAACTGACTTGTTCATCTTGGAGTCGTGCTGACTCTTGACACTCAAGTCAACTATGTTTTTTGGTGATACTAGGAGTTTCCGATGCAACTGAGTTTTTCTAATATTAAATCTAAATATTCTAATATTAAATATAAGTAGGCAGGATGAGCCTACAGAAAAACAGATACATAGGTAAAGAGTCCTGGTACATGCATCACTTTGAGGTTCTCCAAATAAATCAGTTAAACTTCAGTCAATTTCTAGTAGATAAATGAGTCACATACTATCACTGCTACGGAACATCTGAAGGCAAGGTGATGGTTACCTCGCTAACTGTTTCCAAATCTAAACACAGGATTTGCACAGTTTAAATGGGAGGAAGAAAGAAAAATCTTCTGGGGGCTGCTTGATCTTGCTTTTTGGTCTCTTCTCTCTAACTCTACTTGAGAAACTGAAAACAGCCAATCTTCCAATAAGTCTGTTCTGTGCCCACGTCTTATTTCTTGTTTTAGTTGTCAGGTTCCGTAATGGCAGCACTAACATCTCTTTCACTCTAACGAACATGGTCAATACACATGCATTGAATGCCGCTGAGTGCCACAGTTCTCAGATACTCTGACCAAAATGCATGCATCCTTGCTAAGTTGCTTCAGTCGTGTCCGACTCTTTGCGGCCCCATGGACTGTAGGGCGCCAGGCTCCTCTGTCCATGGCATTCTCCAGGCAAGTATACTGGAGTGGGTTGCCATGCCCTCCTCCAGGGCATCTTCCCAACCCAGTGACTGAACCTGAATCTCTCATGTCTCCTGCATTGGCAGGCAGGCTCTTTACGACTAGTGCCACCTGGGAAGCCCAGACCAAGGTGAGTAGGATCTAACTAGCCTCAGCTTTTGAGCAGAGCTTATCATCCACTGGGAGAAAGAGGCCACACTAATACCAGCATTTTTGCAGGTCACAGGAACATTTTATATCATACCTATACCTCAAAGAAAGAGTGAGACAAGCAGTTAAGCTTGGGAAATCCCTGTAAACATCAGAGAATCCATTTGACTCCCAGGCTCCAATTTAATGGACTCTCACCAAGCACCTAACAGGCAGTCAGTGGACAACATATGTATGATGGTCAAATAATGACATAGCCTGGTCCAACTCAGTTATCAAATCTCCCTCTCCTGTAAGTGTTAACCTTGTAGCCCCCCCCCCTCCCCCGGCATTTGTAGAATTAAGCTTATTTCTCTCTTCTAGAACCTTCTAAAGGGTAAGATGACAACACTAGTGAGACATACTCCCAGCTCCACGTGGCAATCACCTCCACACCTGTAATCAGGTGGTGAGCCCCATCTCACGAATTCTTCACTCCACATGAACTCTGTGTCCCTTTTCTGGGGATCTAGCTCCTCCTACACAAGAGAGGCTTGTTTCTTGCTCAGCTTAGTCATCTTCTCCATTGTCCAAAGATTAAAAGTGTACTAAATAGAGGTTCTTCCCACCTACCCCTTTCTTAGGCAGATGAAGCCACATGAAACAACAAAAGATCGATCATTACTTAAAATACTCTGTGATCTTTCAGAGTTGACCCTCAGTTAATATGGCTTCTCTAGATCAAGGCCAGTAAACTGAATGAACCATTCTATTATATTTCCCCTCCTTTACTGATAGTCCCTGAAAATTTGCTCTAAAGCAAAACATTTCAATTATGTTTTTAAAAAGACAGTAAGAGAACAGAAACAATTCCAATATTTAAGTTTCATGTTCCCCAAAATGGAGTCAAAGACTTTTGAAAGCATGTATTTGTGGTTCCAGGAAATTCAAATAAAAGTACTAGTGTTTGAAGACTTCAATAAATTCCCAATGGAGCTTTGGTCTTCTGGAACCAATGTGAAATACTTTTTGCCCTTGAGGTGCATCTCTTTTGCACAATTCCTATTTTAAGAATTTCCTAGTGACACTAACTCGAGGGCTACAACATTAGTTTCCTAGTATAAATAAGACTGAAAACCAAGCTCATATACAAACAGTGGACTGGATGCTTAAATGTTAAAATTAAGTGAATCCTCTATTCATCGTTGGTCTTCGTCCTCCCTAAACCCTTTCATCCCATCCCCAAACCAAATTTCACAGCCTGAGAAGCAGAGATCAAAAGACTGAAATACTAGAGATATTTTGGAAGTAAAAAAATACAGAGTCCAAATAGATGGAAACCTTTATCAGATTCTTGCAAACAGGGCCACATGTAACTATTGCATTAATCTCTGTCATTGGCTGTGCTGTTCTTTTAGTTTCATGGCTTCCGCCAAAACAATCTTTTCAAAACAGGAGGAAATATTGTAAAATAATTAATATAGTACTTATATGGAATAAGCTTCAGAAAAACACCTTTCTTCAAAAAGTTTATATAAAAATCTAAAATATTAACTTGTTGAATACTGAATAGGCCAGTGAGTTAAACAGGAAATAAAATAACCCTACTTTCAATTTTTATTTATGTTAGGTGAAAGCTGAAATGATTTGCTTCCAATCAAAATGCAAGCTAGTGACATGACAGCTAGAAAAGTTTTTTATTTTCTTCCTCTTTATGTGAATAAACATTCAACTAGTGTTATTATTCTATGATTAGTAAATTCAGATACAATTCAACTGTGTTTTCATCATTTAAATAAGGGTGCCCAATGATCACATATTCAGTTCAGTTCAGTTCAGTCGCTCAGTCGTGTCCAACTCTTTGCGACCCCATGAATCGCAGCACGCCAGGCCTCCCTGTTCATCACCATCTCATTAACCTACAATAAATTCTCCAGAATAAATATGAGTTAAAACTTAATGATTTAACTTCTCAGGCATTAAAAGAAACACATAACATAGTAGAAAAAACTGATGAATGACACATTAAAAAGACAAAGACTTTTCTTCCAGATCTGCAACTCTTTAGCTGTGGGTACTAAAAGAATTACCAAATATCCACTTAAAAACAAAGCAAAACAAAACATGAATATAGTTATAATTCCCTAAAAATGTAATTGAGTTTTCATAGCTAGTGGGATATTGTATGTAAAGGAGTTGTTTTACATACTTCACAGATAATAATTTAAAAAAAAGACCTAAATCCATTTATAACATTTGGACAGACAGAATAGAAATGGAACATGTTATCCATAGAAATAACAGTTAAGACTTCAGTTCAGTTCAGTTGCTCAGTCGTGTCTGACTCTTTGCGACCCCATGAATTGCAGCACCCCAGGCCTCCCTGTCCATCACCAACTCCCAGAGTTTACCCAACCTCACGTCCATCTAGTGGGTGATGCCATCCAGCCATCTCATCCTCGGTTGTCCCCTTCTCCTCCTGCCCCTAATCCCTCCCAGCATCAGAGTCTTTTCCAATGAGTCTTTGCATGAGGTAGCCAAAGTATTAGAGTTTCAGCTTTAGCATCAGTCCTTCCAATGAACACCCAGGACTGATCTCCTTTAGGATGGACTGGTTGGATCTCCTTGCAGTCCAAGGGACTCTCAAGAGTCTTCTGCAACACCACAGTTCAAAAGCATCAATTCTTCGGCACTCAGCCCTCTTCAAAGTCCAACTCTCACATCCATACATGACCACAGGAAAAACCATAGCCTTGACTAGACAGATCTTTATTGGCAAAGTAATGTCTCTGCTTTTGAATATACTATCCAGGTTGGTCATAACTTTTCTTCCAAGGAGTAAGCGTCTTTTAATTTCATGGCTGCAATCACTATCTGCAGTGCTTTTGGGGCCCCCCAAAATAAAGTCTGACACTGTTTCCACTGTTTCCCCATCTATTTCCCATAAAGTGATGGAACCAGATGCATGATCTCCATTTTCTGAATGTTGACCTTTAAGCCAACTTTTTCACTCTCCTCTTTCACTTTCATCAAGAGGCTTTTTAGTTCCTCTTCACTTTCTACTATAAGGGTGGTGTCATCTGCATATCTGAGGCTATTGATATTTCTCCCAGCAATCTTGATTCCAGTGTGTATTTCTTCCTGTCCAGCATTTCTCATGATGTACTCTGCCTATACGTTAAATAAGCAGGGTGACAATATACAGCCTTGACATACTCCTTTTCCTATTTGGAACCAGTCTGTTGTTCCATGTCCAGTTCTAACTATTGCTTCCTGACCTGCATATAGGTTTCTCATGAGGCAGGTCAGGTGGTCTGGTATTCCCATCTCTCTCAGAATTTTCCACAGTTTATTGTGATCCACACAGTCAAAGGCTTTGGCATAGTCAATAAAGCAGAAATAGATGTTCTTCTGGAACTGTCTTCATTTTTCCATGAAATCAGATTGATTATATTCTTTGCAGCCAAAGATGGAGAAGCTCTATACAGTCAGCAAAAACAAGACCGGAGCTGACTGTGGCTCAGATCGTGAACTCCTTATTGCCAAATTCTGACTTAAATTGAAGAAAGTAGGGAAAACCACTAAACCATTCAGGTATGACCTAAATAAAATCCCTTATGATACAGTGGAAGTGAGAAATAAACTTAAGGGACTAGATCTGATAGATAGAGTGCCTGATGAACTATGGACGGAGGTTCGTGACATTGTACAGACCATTCCCATGGAAAAGAGAAAAAAGCAAAATGGCTGTCTGGGGAGGCCTTACAAATAGCTGTGAAAAGAAGAGAAGTGAAAAGCAAAGGAGAAAAAAAGGATATAAGCATCTGAGTGCAGAGTTCCAAAGAATAGCAAGAAGAGATAAGAAAGCCTTCCTCAGTGATCAATGCAAAGAAATAGAGGAAAACAACAGAATGGGAAAGACTAGAGATCTCTTCAAGAAAATTAGAGACACCAAGGGAACATTTCATGCAAAGATGGGCTTGATAAAGGACAGAAATGGTATGGACCTAACAGAAGCAGCAGACATTAAGAAGAGGTGGCAAGAATACACAGAAGAACTGTACAAAATGATCTTCATGACCCAGATAATCATGATGGTGTGATCACTCACCTAGAGTGAGACATCCTGGAATGTGAAGTTAAGTGGGCCTTAGAAACCATCACTACGACAAAGCTAGTGGAGGTGATGGAATTCCAGATGAGCTCTTTCAAATCCTGGAAGATGATGCTGTGAAAGTGCTGCACTCAATATGCCAGCACATTTGGAAAACTTATCAGTGGCCACAGGACTGGAAAAGGTCAGTTTTCATTCCAATCCCAAAGAAAGGCAATGCCAAAGAATGCTCAAACTACCTCACAATTACACTCATGTCACACACTAGGAAAGTAATGCTCAAAATTCTCAAATCCAGGCTTCAGCAATGTGTGAACTGTGAACTTCCAGATGCTTAAGTTAAGACTTAGTGAACACTTAGTGTGTGCCAAGTATCACCACTGTGTATACTAAGTCACTTCAGTGGTGTCTGACTCTTTGCGACCCTATGGACTGTAGTCTGCCAGGCTCTTCTGCCAATGGGATTCTCCAGCCAAGAATACTGGACTGGGTTGCAAGCCTTCCTCCAGGGGATCTTCCTGACCCAGAGATCGAACCTGTGTCTCCTGCGGCTCCTAAACTGCAGGCAGGTTCTTTATGCTGAACCACCAGGGAACAGAGTTTTATTCCCCAGGATAAACCTTGTTATCATCAGATGATAATAGTGTGATGTTAACAGTTAACATGATAATGATGTTTAATAGTCCTCGGTTCTTCCTACTCTCTCCTGTTTGCAGAGTGTCTCCATTCAAGCATGGCCATCAGATTTTCCACCATTCACTTGTTAACACAAAGGTCTTCCTACAAAATAAGCTCTAGCTGAATGAGGCTAAAGTTCAGGTAACAAAGCGCTGTTTCGTCTGTGGGGTGTATGCCTACTTCTAGGCATGAATGTCTCTCTCCCTCCCACCAGCAGACAGCGGAGGACAGAGGAGCCTAGCGTGCTGCAGTCCATGGGGGCACAAAGAGTCAGATATCGCTTAGCGGCTGCGCAACAACTCCCTGGCCTCCCTCCATAGATGATAGAAGATCAATAGATAGCTGATGGGTGGATGGATAGATGGATAGAGGGAGGGATACACAGAGGAATAAGTAGATGATATATACACACAACCGTAGATAATAGAAAGGCACCAGTTTATCTCCAGAATATGCCCATGAACAACTGAGCTGACCATCCTTGAAAAAGCGATGGATCTCTATACACAGCACTTTAGTTAAGTGACTTTTAATTTCTTTCAAGCTGAAACTTAAGTCATATCCATTATGGACTACTGTGATATCCAAGAATGTTTCTTCTTTAGAATTTTTTCTAAATTATTTTTTAACAAGAAAAATAGTTTAATATTACTTCATCAAGAATACAGTGTAATTGGATAGCTTACACCATCAGATACACTTTTCCCTGTTGAAAATATACAAATTCTTTAAAAACGAGATATTCCTTTGACTTTGGTTAATGCATTACTAAACTTAGCATCACAAGTTTCAGTTACAAAATGTTTCTCTGTATTTATTTTAAGGTATCTAATTTTGTATTATATAGCAGTCAGCTAGTCAGAAATTTTAAAATAAATATGTCATATTCTTTAATATAGATACGTTCAATAGTGAAAGGACAACTGATGTAACCACTAAATTCTTTTAAAATGTTACCTTATTTTGAAGAAATAAAGATTTCAATTTTTACTCAGATTCCCTGGTTCTAAGGAGACCAGACTTAAAGAGAACATTTAAGTCTGGATAAATAAATGCCATCATATTATTCACAGAGTGTTAAATCTCTACATTGTCTAATTTAAAAATATGTTTAGTATTTACAATATGCAATCATATCAATGTACTAAAAAACAGAGGCATCACTTTGCCGACAAGGGTTTGTATAGTCAAAGCTATGGTTTTTCAGAGTGAAAAAGTTGGCTTAAAGCTCAACATTCAGAAAACGAAGATCATGGCATCCAGTCCCATCACTTCATGGGAAATAGATGGGGAAACAGTGGAAACACTGTCAGACTTTATTTGGGGGGGCTCCAAAATCACTGCAGATGGTGACTGCAGCCATGAAATTAAAAGATGCTTACTCCTTGGAAGGAAAGTTATGACCAACCTAGATAGTATATTCAAAAGGAGAGACATTACTTTGCTGACTAAGGTCCATCTAGTCAAGGCTATGGTTTTTCCAGTGGTCATGTATGGATGTGAGAGTTGGACTGTGAAGAAGGCTGAGCGCCGAAGAATTGATGCTTTTGAACTGTGGTGTTGGAGAAGACTCTTGAGAGTCCCTTGGACTGCAAGGAGATCCAACCAGTCCATTCTGAAGGAGATCAGCCCTGGGATTTCTTTGGGAGGAATGATGCTAAAGCTGAAACTCCAGCACTTTGGCCACCTCATGCGAAGAGTTGACTCTTTGGAAAAGACTCTGCTGCTGAGAGGGATTGGGGGCAGGAGGAGAAGGGGACGACCGAGGATGAGATGGCTGGATGGCATCACGGACTCGATGGACGTGAGTCTGAGTGAACTCCGAGAGATGGTGATGAACAGGGAGGCCTGGCGTGCTGCGACTCATGGGGTCGCAAAGAGTCGGACACAACTGCGACTGAACTGAACTGAACATGTATAGATGTGAGAGTTGGACCATAAAGAAGGCTGAGTGCCAAAGAACTGTTGCTTTTGAATTGCGGTGTTGGAGAAGATTCTTGAAAGCCTCTTGGACAGAAGGAGATCAAACCAGTCCATCCTAAAGGAAATCAAATCTGACTATTCACTGAAAGAACCGATGCTGAAGCTGAAGCTCCAGTACTTTGGCCCTATGATGTGAAGAGCCAGCTCACTGAAAAGACCCTGATTCTGGGAATGACTGAAGGCAAAAAGAAGGGAGCAGCAGAAGGTGCCGTGATTAGATGGCAGAACCGACTCAGTGGACGTGAATTTGAGCAAGCTCCACAAGATATTAAAGGACAGAGGAGCCTGGTGTGGTGCAGTCCATGGGGTCACAAAGAGTCAGACATGCCTTAGTGACTGGACAAAAACAACAAGATTTATATTATCAATATTATAGCAATATCAGCTTGCTGGAGATATTACATACAACACTCAATCAACCAATAATCTATGTGAATTCAGTGGGTCCAATATTGTGCTAAGTGCCAAGAGGGATATACAAAATATTTAAAAAGCCCCTGCCCTTCTGAGCTTATAATAGGAGGAAACATGATAAGCTATACTAAGGTATATACAGTTCAGTGTTAGCCCTAAAGGAGTTGCCCAAAAACAGACTATGGAGACAAGACTCTGAGCCAGAATAACTTGTCAGATACACATAAAATCTATGTTATCTAATTCTACAGAGTCTCTAACCGAAATATACTGTAAATTCCAATATTCACTAATCTGAATTCATTCATTCCATAAACATTTTAAAAAATCTATTATATGCCAGGGGGCTTCCCAGGTGGTGCAGTGGTAAAGAATCCCCCTCGTAATGCACCTGCAGGAGATGTGGGTTTGATCCCCAGGATGAGAAGATCCGCTGAAGGAGCAAATGGCAACCCACTCCAATATTCTTGCCCGGAGAATCCCATGGACAAAGGAGCTTGGCAGGTTGCAGTACATGGGGTCACAAAAGAGTCAGACATGACTAATGCAGCCATTGCACATTACGTGCCAGGCTTTATGTAAGGCACTGTGAAGAAAACAAGGATAATTAAACTAACAAGTTGTTTGGGGAGGGAAAAAATGGAGCAGCAAGTGTCACACAAGTCAGAATTATCAACTGCAGCGAAAGGCTTACAGAATTCAGAGAAGGGAGAAGTCCACCTCTAATTGCAGTAAAAGAAAGTTCCAAAGGCATCTGGCTGAAAACTACAAGTGAGGAAAAGGATGGTCTCAGGCATGGATATAACAACAAGGAGGAATAAGAGCAAATATATGAGGGAAGGAAGCAAACTCACGTGGGGGGAGCACAATGTGAGATGCAGACGCCTCTGCACCAGGTAACCAAGGCGCTCTGAATTTCGTCTTTTGTGACCCGACTCCCGATTTCCACGAGGTCACCAGAAGGCATGTAGGCACGGAGGCAGTGGCCAACCAAAGAATCACCTTTGTTTCCATGAGGCTGTGACTGCAAACGTGAAGGTAACGCCTTAGTGAACGAAGCTGACCTAGGGAGAGAAATCCTTCCCCTAGACTGGCATCAGCCTCCAACTCAGGACCGAAGTAGGCAGCACTGCGTGCTCTCAGCCTTTCCCCAGGAAGACGGTGCTCGGGTTTCGGGTCTTCCAATGACAGAGAAAAGACCAGACAGAGGCTACAGAGAGGAAAGGATTAGGAGATGGTGAAACCAGCAGCAGGAAAGCAGGAACCGGTGCCTGTGGCCACGTGTCTCAGTCTTCTGAGACCAGGGCCTCCCAAAGAGACAGAACATAGCCTGGCCCTTCTGGTTGATCCAGATGCGTGAGAGTCCAGAGATTAGAAGAGTGGGGAGGGATGGATTGGGTGACTGGGACTGATGTGCACACACCATTCTCTATAGAGTAGAAAGCTAACAAGGGCCTACTGCACAGCACAGGGAACTCCGCTCAGTGCTCTGTGATGACACAACCCTGGGAGTCAGCCATGCTGTTGTTCAGCAGCCCAGTCATGTCCAGCTCTTCTCGACCCCATGAACCGCAGCACGCCAGGCCTCCCTGTCCATCACCAACTCCCGGAGTTCACTCAGACTCATGTCCATCGAGTCGGTGAAGCCATCCAGCCATCTCATCCTCGGTCGTCCCCTTCTCCTCCTGCCTCCAATCCCTCCCAGCACTGGGGGCTTTTTCAATGAGTCAACTCTTTGCATCAGGTGGCCAAAGTACTGGAGTTTCAGCTTTAGCATCAGTCCTTGCAATGAACACCCAGGACTGATTGCCTTTAGGATGGACTGGTTGGATCTCCTTGCAGTCCAAGGAACTCTCAAGAGTCTTCTCCAACACCACAGTTCAAAAGCATCAATTCTTTGGAGCTCAGCTTTCTTCATAGTCCAAATCTCACATACATACATGACCACTGGAAAAACTGTAGCCTTGACTAGACGGACCTTTGTTGGCAAAGTAATGTCTCTGCTTTTCAACATGCTATCTAGGTTGGTCATAAATTTCCTTCCAAGGAGTAAGTGTCTTTTAATTTCATGGCTGCAATCACCATGCAGCTACCATTTGCACGATTTTGGAGCCCCAAATAATAAAGTCTGACACTGTTTCCACTGTTTCCCCATCTTCTGCCCTAGGTAACCATAAACTTTTTTTTTTTTTTACATCTGTGATTCTATTTTTGTTTTGTACCATGTTTTTGCTGCTGCTGCTGCTAAGTCGCTTCAGTCGTGTCCGACTCTGTGTGACCCCATAGACGGCAGCCCACCAGGCTCCCCCATCCCTGGGATTCTCCAGGCAAGACCGCTGGAGTGGGTTGCCATTTCCTTCTCCAATGCATGAAAGTGAAAAGTGAAAGTGAAGTGGCTCAGTCATGTCTGACTCTTAGTGACCCCCATGTTTTTAGATTCCACATATAAGCAATATCATATATTTGTCTTTCTCTGTCTGGTACATACCTACAACCGAATATTACTCAACCATAAGAAGGAATGGAATGATGCCATTTGCACCACATGGGTGGACCTAGAGATTGCCACATTGAATGGGTAAGTCAGACATGAGTTTCTTATCTGTATATAATTCAACTAATCCATGAACTCTCATGCTTTTCCTTTGCTGATCCAATATATCCCACCAATTTTCCAGCTTTCATGGAACTGGGTAGAGGTTATCTTGTAGTTCAAGAAATATGAAAGCTCAATCTGATTCCAGCTGGAAAAAAAACTAAAGAAACCGACAGGGAAAGGCCAAATGTTTGCCCAGGGGGAGAGTAAAGAGCAAAGGTTGCTGCTGGAGCCTTGGCCTGAAGGTCTGGGCTCAGGGGACGCCAAGGACAGAATGAGGGCTTTTCCAGAAAGAGAGCTGGCCTGGTGCCATCTTACTTCCTGCCTTTTGAACAGCCCAGGGGTAGGTAACAAGGTTCCAGAGGAGAAAGGCAGTTTGAATGTATTGCTAAAAAATAACCAAGAGTTAACTGAGAAAAATACACCTTATATGTCACAAGAAGCACCTTTGATCCTTCTGAGTGAAGGCGAGATCTTTTAAAAAGGCATAAAAATACCCAGGAGAGAAAGGATCAGCTTTAAATATCTGCCAGGCATGGAGGGAGTGCAGTCATTCTATGAGAGCACTGGCCCTGCAGAAATTCACCTGCCACCTCACCCCTTCTCCCTCCTACATCTCATATTGACCCCAATACAAGGCAGAACCCATGGTTAGCCAGATAAGGAAGAAGAGGCAGATGGCACATCCATACCCCTGTCCCCTGCTTCCTGCATACAGACATCTCTAAAAGAGAAATTTTAACTTTAAATAAAGCTGATTAAATGGAACAAAGGTCCATCTAGTCAAAGCTATGGTTTTCCCAGTAGTCATATGAGATATGAGAGTTGGACTACAAAGAAAGCTGAGCACCAAAGAATTGATGCTTTTGAACTGTGATGCTGGAGAAGACTCTTGTGAGTCCCTTGGACTGCAAGGAGATCCAACCAGTCTATCCTAAAGGAAATCAGTCCTGAATATTCTTTAGAAGATTTAGAAGATTTTATATACTTTGGCCACCTGACACAAAGAGCTGACTCGTTTGAAAAGACCCTGATGGCAGGAGAAGGGGACAACAGAAGATGAGATGGTTGAATGGCATCACTGACTCAATGAACACAAGTCTGAGTAAACCCCAGGAGTTGGTGATAGACAGAGAGGCCTGGCGTGCTGCGGTCCATGGGGTCACAAAGAGTCAGACACGACTGAGCAACTAAACTGAACTGAAATGGCACTGGACACAATTAATGATGTGCTTTTAGACTGACCATAAACGTGAGCAGAAAAGTTGTAACCTTGAGTCAGTTTTCATTTAGGGGCAGAGGACACACATTCACTGGGAAACGAAAGGTGGGTGACACTGATTCCTTTTCACACCCCAAAAGCCCCACTTGGTTCAATCTTCAGGTTACACCTTCATCTCAGGTGTAACATCAAAGCTTCTGAATCCCCACTGTCTCCAGCCCTTGCTAATCTAGATCGAGACATCTTACTCTACTTACCCTCAGGTTGTGGACGGCTCACCTTGCTGAGTCAGCTGCTGAAGTCATTCAGCCTTCTCTCTAAGCCTGGGACACGCACACCCATCTCTCCAGGAGGGTCTCAGCAGGCCGTTCTACTCAGCCAACAGTCCAAGAAGGAGTGGGGAAAGCCTCCTCAGTGGAAGACCCCTTGACGGCGAGGCTGGTGTCAGTTCCTGAGGAGGGGCGGGACTCCTCTTCCTGCCTGGGTGTATGGCACCCTCCGCAGCTCTCTGTGAAGTGCATCCTTTTCCTGCGTGTTTCAGCTCCCGTTCACACCCCTCACTGAGCGGCAGAGATGCCGGGTCTGCCTCGCCCATCACTGGACTGGGCAAGGTGAGCAGATTCTCTCTGTCTCTCTGTTACCGTCTGTCTCTCCCTCTCTCACACAGGTAGAACATTCTGTGAAGATGCTTCTGTGTGCGTGTGCGCTAAATCACTTCAGTCGTATCCAACTCTTTGTGACCCCCATGGATTGTAGCCCATCAGGCTCCTCTGTCCCTGGAATCCTCCAGGCAAGAATACTGGAGTGGGTTGCCATGCCCTCTCCCAGGGGATTTTCGCAACCCAGGGATCGAACTTGTGTCTCGTATGTGCCCTGCACTGGCATGTGGGTTCTTTACCACTAGCGCCACCTGGAAAGTCCAAGGATGCTTCTAACCAGAACATAACATTTTCTGTGGAAAAGATGCATGAACCAGGAATACAAAGATGAACACTTTACTCATTATGTACCATGAACTGGGGTAGATAAGAAAAGAAGTTTCAGATCAAGCAAGTATTGATGGACTTTTCCTCCAGGAAAGGCAATGTAACAGGAGACAGATCAGCTAACGGGCTGGCAAAGAAACCAGCTGAGGTTCAACCAGCAGGACCTCGGTGGCTGTTGGACACAGGAAAACAGATTGCCAGAGGACCTCGTTTCTCCCTGAAGTAGCTGGGAGAAGGCTCAGGTCATTAGCAGAAGCAGGAAACCAGGAGAACAAGCAAACCTGAGTTCTGCTTGGAAGCGTTGGGGAGGGGCGGCACAGGGCTGCCAGCAGGTGCTGGAAACCAGGCTGTGATTGGGGCCCGAGGTCAAGACCAGCACCCGCACTTGGCAGGTGCGCTAGAGCCAGTCTTCAGGTGCTGCAGAAGCCGATGCAGTCCCTGAGTGGGGAGAGAGCTGGGAGAAACAGCCGAAGTCAGGGCCCTGGGGGCCCCCACAATAAGGGGCTTCCCAGGGGGTGCCAGTGGCGAAGCGCCCGCCTCTGGTGCAGGAGATGCACGAGACGTGGGTTCAACCCCTGGGTCAGGAAGATCCCCTGGAGGAGGAAATGGCAACCCACTCCCATATTCTTGTCTGGGAAATCCCATGGGCAGAGGAGCCTGGTCGGTATGGCCCACGGGGTCACAAAGAGTCAGACACAACTGAAGAGTCTGAGCACACACACAGAGTAAAGGCAAGAGGAGGAATCAGAAGGGAAAACCCAGCAGCACAGAGAGAACGTGAGTGCCATTTGTTAGGAAAGGTATGCCAGAACATCCCTCAGGGGCCTTTCCCTCAGACTCAGACTGCATTCTGGAGACTGATGTTTTTAACAGACATGTTAAACACAAGAGACACACAAGATACACACCGATGAAATGCCCTATCTTGTTTAAACAATAAAATGTGTTACATAAAATGCCATGTACATCTTTATGACAAATAATATGGTTTTGAAAATAGCTTTGCTAAGTCAGTGTGTCATTTCTTCTCATCTTTCCTTGGGATATAAAGTCAGCTCATTTCATCATCCACATTGCTGTAAAATACAGGAAAGTAGGAAAAAATGAAGAAACCGCGTTTGTTATTTACAGCTTGTGGTAGCGTGCAGTGAAATGATAGTTCTGTGGTATCTCCAATTTGTCCTCCTGTCTGACAGAAGGATGGTCAGGGAAGTAAAGTGACTCAGAGGATTTTATTAAAGACATGTTCAATAACTTCTCCCTTTCCTTGTTCATATTTATGTGAAATACATAAAACCATATGAATGCAGAACAGGATATGATGCTGCGTTTAGAATAGTTTTCATCCCTACACCTCCAATCACTGAGTAAGATAATAAAATATATCACAGAAATTGAAAAAGAATATAAATAAAGACTACCAAGATTGGTGAAAACATTTCTTTGAGAACTACAGAGATCGGTGTGAGGGCTTCTAAATGAATTTCTTTTTCTTTTAAATTTAGAAATTACTAGAAATCTTCAAAAATAAGGCTCTCTAGATTTGGGGGCTGCAGTCGGTTACAATGGGATTAAGCAGTGTGAGGGGACAGAGGAAGTGAAGCTAGAGGGTGTGGCATCGTCCTTTATAAGGTGTAATATGCAAGGAAGAGAAAATAAAGGGATTTTAACTTAATGAGCTGACAGGGTTGGGAAAAGGTTTTTCTCTTCTTGTAGCATAGCAGAAATTTTTAAAATGTTTGGTGAACAAACACCTGGCTGACTAGCTAGAGCAAGTGACCGAGCGATACAGTAATGTCCACAGAGAATTACAGGCACTCCCCCATTTCTCCCAGCCACCCTCAAGGTTAGGTTCGGCTCACATGACTAGTTCCAGCCAATGAACTGTGGGTAGTAGGGAGGTGTGCCAATCCAGGTGTGGATTCAGGGTCAGCATCATGTTGCTATGGTGATGCTACAAGGTGGAGACTCCCTGAATCCTCAAGCTGCCGGGTGTATTAGTTATCAATTGCTACATAACAAATGACCCATAAGCAAACATTTATTATCTTGCAGTTTTTGTGGGTTAGGAACCCAGGCTGTCTGCCTCTCGCTCAGGCTCTAACACACTATTGCTGTTAGACTGCTCTCGGGGGTCGCCGTCTACTCTGAAGGCTCAGCTGTGGTGAGCAGGGTCCATTTCTCACGCTGTTGGCATGCCTTGGTCCCTGCTATGTGTGTCTCTCCTTAGGGTCCACTTGTAACATGGCAGTTGGCTTCCCCGAGGGACATGCGTCCCAAGAGACACTGAGAGATGAAGACCACAGTCTTTTGTGACCTAATCTTGGGAGAGATACGCTATACTTCTGCAGTGTTTTATACACTGAATTGAGTCGACAAGTCCAGTTCCTACTCGAGAAGAGGAGATACCTTAAGGAGACGTAAAAGGGATAAATTCTTCCCTGGTGGCTCAGAGAGTAAAGAATCCACCCCCAATGTAGGAGACCCAGGTTTGATCCCTGGATCTGGAAGATCCCCTGAAGAAGGAAATGGCAACCCACTTCAGTGTTCTTGCCTGGAAAATCCCATGGACAGAGGAGCCTGGCAGGCTGCAATGCATTGGGTTGCAAAGACTCAGACACCACTGAGTGACTAAGCATGCAAGCATGGAGAAGAAATAAATACAAAGAGGCGAGGATCCCTGGAGACCGTCCTTAAGGTGGCCTACCTACAGCACTGGCACCCAACACTACCGTCTGGATGTGTGTGAGCTCCCAAAATTCATATGTTGAAATCCTCGCCCCAGGAGCAATGGCATTAGAGGTGGGGCCTCATGGTGGTGATTAGGACATGAGAGTAGGGTCCGCATGAATGGAGGTCGTGCTCTCCACAAGACACAAGAGAGCTCCCTCATCCTCCTGTCCTGCACAGTTATAGAGAGAGACGAGTTTACTGTCAGTGAGGACCTGGCTCTTATGAGACATCAGATCTGCTGATGCCATAATCTTGGACTTAGCCTCCAGAACCGTAAGAAATAAATTTCAGTTGTATATAAGCCACCTAGTATAATTTTATTTTAGCAACTCAAATGGACTGACATCCACCAACATGCAACTTTGTAGGAATAAGAAAAAAACATTTATCCTTTGCTTTTAAGAAGTTTGTTATTTCAGTACGATACCCTGAAAAAAAGAATGGCTACCCACTCCAGTATTCTTGCCTGGAAAATTTCATGAACAGAGGTTAAAATCCACGGGGTGGCAAAGAGTCAGACACAACTGAGCAACTAACACTTCCTTCCTTCCTTACTTAGAACTTCATCTAATAGGAGAGAAAACTGAACTATACAAAAACAAATCATGAAAGCACATGAGGATGATAGAGCACAATAATACGTTCAGTCCAGGCGCTCAGGTGTGTCCGACTCTGCGACCCCATGAAGCGCAGCACGCCAGGCCTCCCTGTTCATCACCAACTCCCGGACTTCACTCAGATTCACGTCCATCGAGTCAGTAATGCCATCCAGCCATCTCATCCTCAGTCGTCCCCTTCTCCTCCTGCCCTCAATCCCTCCCAGCAGCACAGTCTTTTCCAATGAGTCAACTCTTCGCATGAGGTGGCCAAAGTACTGAAGTTTCAGCCTCAGCATCATTCCCTCCAAAGAAATCCCAGGGCTGATCTCCTTCAGAATGGACTGGTTGGATTTCCTTGCAGTCCAGGGGACTCTCAAGAGTCTTCTCCAACACCGCAGTTCAAAAGCATCCATTCTTTGGTGCTCAGCTTTCTTCACAGTCCAACTCTCACATCCATACATGACCACAGGAAAAACCATAGCCTTGACTAGACGGACCTTAGTCGGCAAAGTAATGTCTCTGCTTTTGAATATGCTATCTCGGTTGGTCATAACTTTTCTTCCAAGGAGCAAGCGTCTTTTAATTTCATGGCTGCAGTCACCATCTGCAGTGATTTTGGAGCCTAAAAAATTAAGTCTGACACTGTTTCCACTGTTTCCCCATCTATTTTCCATGAAATGATGGGACCGGATGCCATGATCTTCATTTTCTGAATGTTGAGCTTTAAGCCAACTTTTTCACTCTCCTCTTTCACTTTCATCAAGAGGCTTTTTAGTTCCTCTTCACTTTCTGCCATAAGGGACATCCCCTTCTCCTGCCCCCAATCCCTCCCAGCATCAGAGTCTTTTCCAATGAGTCAACTCTTCGCATGAGGTGGCCAAAGTACTGAAGTTTCAGCCTCAGCATCATTCCCTCCAAAGAAATCCCAGGGCTGATCTCCTTCAGAATGGACTGGTTGGATTTCCTTGCAGTCCAGGGGACTCTCAAGAGTCTTCTCCAACACCGCAGTTCAAAAGCATCCATTCTTTGGTGCTCAGCTTTCTTCACAGTCCAACTCTCACATCCATACATGACCACAGGAAAAACCATAGCCTTGACTAGACGGACCTTAGTCGGCAAAGTAATGTCTCTGCTTTTGAATATGCTATCTCGGTTGGTCATAACTTTTCTTCCAAGGAGCAAGCGTCTTTTAATTTCATGGCTGCAGTCACCATCTGCAGTGATTTTGGAGCCTAAAAAATTAAGTCTGACACTGTTTCCACTGTTTCCCCATCTATTTTCCATGAAATGATGGGACCGGATGCCATGATCTTCATTTTCTGAATGTTGAGCTTTAAGCCAACTTTTTCACTCTCCTCTTTCACTTTCATCAAGAGGCTTTTTAGTTCCTCTTCACTTTCTGCCATAAGGGTGGTGTCATCTACATATCTGAGGTTATTGATATTTTTCCTGGCAATCTTGATTCCAGCTTGTGTTTCTTCCAGCCCAGCGTTTCTCATGACGAACTCTGCATAGAAGTTAAATAAGCAGGGTGACGATATACAGCCTTGATGTACTCCTTTTCCTATTTGGAACCAGTCTGTTGTTCCATGTCCATTTCTAACTGTTGCTTCCTGCCCTGCATACAGATTTCTCAAGAGGCAGGTCAGGTGGTCTGGTATTCCCATCTCTTTCAGAATTTTCCACAATTTATTGTGATCCACACACGTTCAAGTTGTATTCAAATATTATACTCATAAGAGACTTAAGAATAAATTGTTTACCAATGAAATATTACTTGGGCATAAAAAAGAATCAAATAAAGCCATTTGCAGGAACATGGGCAGACTTAAAGATTATCATACTATGTGAAGTAAACCAGACAGAGAAAGACATATACCATAGGGTATAACTTATATGTAGAATCTAGAATAGGACACAAATGAACTTATCTATGAAACAGAGACAAACCCACAAACATAGAGAAGGACTTGTGGAGAGGCAGAGTTGGTGGAAGACAGACTGGGGGTTTGGGGTTAGCACATGTGAACTATTTTATATAGCATGAGTAGACAGCAAGGCCTGCTGTACAGCACAGCGAACTATATTCAGTATCCTGTGATGAGCCATAACGGAAAGGAATATGAAAAAATGTAATTATAGCTATATATGTATAAGTGAATCACTTTGCTATAAAGCAGAAATTAATACATCATAAATCAAGCACACTTCAATAAAATAAAATCTTAAATAAAATAAAATTTTTAAAATTTTTTTAAAAATAAAATTTTTAATTTTTAAATAAAATAAAATTTTATATATATTCACTACTATACTTCCTCGGAGAAGGAAATGGCAGCCCACTCCAGTATTCTTGCCTGGAGAATCCTATGGACAGAGGAGCTTGTTGGGCTATAGTCCAAGGGTAGCAAAGAGTCAGACATGACTGAGCGGCTTCCCTTCACTTTCACTTTCACTATACTAGGGTTTCCCAGGTGGTGCTAGTGTTGAAGAACCCACCTGCCAATGCAGGAGACATAAGAGACAAGGGTTTGATCCCTGGGTCACGAAGAAGCCCTGGAGCAGGGCATGGCAGCCCACTCCGGCGCTGTTGCCGGGAAGCCCCACAGGCAGAGGAGCCTGGTGGGCTGCAGTCCACGGGGCCGCAGAGTCGGAACAACTGAAGTGACTTACACACACTCATATTACTGTGTGTACTCTTCTTTTAAAAAATTATTCTTACATAATATCAAACATCATTAGCACTCCGAAATGACATCAGTGTGATAGAATCCTTTTCCGTGGCGAGTATCTATGGCTGCCTGCGTATGTGACTCTTAAAACATGTCTAGAGACTTCACAAACAGATGGCCCCCTGCCTCTTCCTACAGACTGGCAGCATGAGAGATGACTCGTGGCCTTCTGTGATCTTCCTTACCTCCACTTCCGCCTTTAGTTACCAAAATTGATTTTACTTCTTTTTTTTTTTCACACCTCCAGTTTTGATCATCTGAAAGTAGGTCACTGTAGCATCTGAAAAACTCACAGGAGCTCTGTTCAGAGAGGGTGTGAAGTCAGACACTTTTAACTCATTCAAAGTGAAAGCCAGCACTGGGAACAGAAGCATAAAATGTGTCCAAGTAGTTCTCTAACAAAGCAAGATACAACCTAGTGCCTTTAATAGAGTAGAACCGGATAATTTTCAATATGTGATTTCCATAGCGCTTAGGATATACATAGGGTTTAGTCATCATCAGAAGTCTTAGCATCATCCTCTTGGTTAGCTGCTTCCCTCCACTTTTCATATTTCTCAGCCCTGGAACCTGAAAGTGTAGTGAAAGTGTTGGTCCCTCAGTCATGTCCAACTCTTTGCAACCCCATGGACTAAAGCCCACCAGGCTCCTCTGTCCATGGAATTCTTCAGAATACTGGACTGGGTTGCCATTCCCTTCTCCAGGGAATCTTCCCAACCCAGGGATCAAACCAAGGTCTCCTGCATTGCAGGCAGATTCTTTACCACTGAGCCACCAGGGAAGCCCCATCTGGAACCTAAGCCTGGCCCCAAAAGGCCTGTTAAAGAGAGACAGTATTTGACATAGTATTCCACCAAAATTCACACGCAGTCAGAACCTGGGATTTTGGCCTTATTTAGGAAAAGGCTCTTTGCAGGTGGAACTGAGTTAAGATGAGATCATGCTGGAACAGGAAGGGCCGTATAAGAAGTGGAAAATTTAGACATAGCAATGCACAGACAGAGGGAAGGTGCCAAATTAAGACAGAGGTGGAGGTTGCAGTGATTTGCCTACAAGTCGAGGAATGCCAAAGAGTGCTGGCGGCTGCCAGAAGCAGTGGGGGAGCTGGGGAAGGATGCTCCCAGAGCCTCCAGGAGGAACCAACGCTGCTGGCACCTCGGCTCTGGACCCCTAACCTCCAGGACCGTGAGAGGACATTTCTCTTGCTTTAGCTACTCTGAGTTGTGTTCAGTCACTCAGTCGTGTCCGACTCTCTGTGACCCCATGGACTGTAGCCCACCAGGCTCCTCTGTCCATGGGGTTTCTCCAGGCAGGAGTATGGGACTGGGTTGCGCTTTCCTCCTCCGGGGGTCTTCCCAATCCAGGGATCAGCTCGAATCTCCTGTGTCTCCTGCACTGGCAGGCAGATTCTTTACCACTGAGCCACCCGAGAGGCCCACTCAGTTCATGGCATTTTGAAATGGCGGTTCTAAAAAACTAACACAAGAAGGGGGAAGAACCTGATGTTTGAGGAAGCCTGGCCACTTTGCCTCTCCACCTCACCCACCCTACGCTCAGCCCCAGCCCTGCTCTAGCTTCAGCTGCAGCCCAGCCTCAGACGTGGCCCAAAGGCCAGCACCATCTGTGCCTCCGGCAGCATCTCTGATCCACACAGCTGGCAAAATCAGCAGCAGGATAAGGGGTTCCAGGCACAGTTTCTCTTTTCGAACGACCTCCCCCAACCCAGCCTTTCAAAGCAAGTTGCTGTTTGAAGGAAATTGCCATCAACGTGCTTCCAAAGGGTCCAGAAAAGCACATTTCCCACACTCAGAAGCCTTGGTCAACCGCTTGTAAAAGAATGAAACCAGAACACTTTCTAACACCACGCACAAAAATAAACCCAGAATGGATTAAGGATCTAAATGTAAGACCAGAAACGATAAAACTCCTAGAGGAGAACACAGGCAAAACACTCTCCGACATAAATCACAGCAGGATCCTCTATGACCCACCTCCCAGAATATTGGAAATAAAAGCAAAAATAAACAAATGGGACCTAATTAAAATTAAAATCTTCTGCACAACAAAGGAAACTATAAGCAAGGTGAAAAGACAGCCTTCTGAATGGGAGAAAATAATAGCAAATGAAGCAACTGACAAACAACTAATCTCAAAAATATACAAGCAACTCATGCAGCTCAATTCCAGAAAAATAAATGACTCAATCAAAAAATGGGCCAAAGAACTAAATAGACATTTCTCCAAAGAAGACATACAGATGGCTAACAAACACATGAAAAGATGCTCAACATCATTCATTATCAGAGAAATGCAAATCAAGACCACAATGAGGTACCATTTCACACCAGTCAGAATGGCTGCGATCCAAAATTCTACAAGCAATAAATGCTGGAGAGAGTGTGGAGAAAAGGGAACCCTCTTACACTGTTGGTGGGAATGAAAACTAGTACAGCCACTATGGAGAACATTGTGGAGATTCCTTAAAAACCTGGAACTAGAACTTCCTTACAACCCAGCAATTTCACTGCTGGGCATACACACTGAGGAAATCAGAACTGAAAGAGACATGTGTACCCCAATGTTCATTGCAACACTGTTTATAATAGCCAGGACATGGAACCAACCTAGATGTCCATCAACAGATGAATGGATAAGCAAGCTGTGGTACATATACACAATGGAGTACTACTCAGCCCTTAAAAAGAATAAATTTGACTCAGTTCTAATGAGATGGATGAAATTGGAATGCTGGGCATACACACTGAGGAAATCAGAACTGAAAGAGACATGTGTACCCCAATGTTCATTGCAACACTGTTTATAATAGCCAGGACATGGAACCAACCTAGATGTCCATCAACAGATGAATGGATAAGCAAGCTGTGGTACATATACACAATGGAGTATTACTCAGCCATTAAAAAGAATACATTTTAATCAGTTCTAATGAGGTGGATGAACCTGGAGCTGATTATACAGAGTGAATTAAGCCAGAAATAAAAACACCAATACAGTATATTAACACATACATATGGAATTTAGAAAGATGGTAACGATAACCCTGTCTTGACCCTGTATGCAAGACAGCAAAAGAGACGCAGATGTACAGAACAGACATTTTGACTCTGGGGGAGAGGGAGACGGTGAGATGATTTGGGAGAATGGCATTGAAACATGTATAATATCATGTAAGAAACGAATCGCCAGTCTATGTTCAATACACGATACAGGATGCTTGGGGCTGGTGCACTGGAATAACCCAGAGGGATGGTATGGGGAGGGTGGTGGGAGGGGGGTTCAGAAGTGGGAACTTATGTACACCCATGGTGGATTCATGTTGATGTATGGCAAAACCAATACAGTATTGTCAAGTAAAAATAAATTAATTAATTAAATTAAAAAATGAAACAAGCAAACATGAAGAAGTCTTATGGTGTTTTTCTCTCCTTTTTCTTCCTCTTTCTTTTCTTTACTATTAGCATTTCTCCTCATTTCCTTTCAGAGGAGAGAAAGAAGAAATAAATCCTTCTTTCTTTTCCATTAGTTCAGTTCAGTCCCTAAGCTGTGTCTGACCCTTTGCAATCCCATGGACTGCAGCACACCAGGCTCCTCTGTCCATCACCAACTCCCAGAGCTTGCTCAGACTCACGTCCATCGAGTTGGTGGTGCCATCCAACCATCTCATCCTCTGTCATCCCCTTATCCTCCCACCTTCAATCCTTCCCAGCATCAGGGTCTTTTCCAGTGATTCAGTTCTTCACATCAGGTGGCCAAAGTATTGGAGTTTCAGCTTCAACATCAGTCCTTCCACTGAATATTCAGGACTGATTTCCTTTAAGATTGACTGGTTGGATCTCCTTGCAGTCCAAGGGACTCTCAAGAGTCCTCTCCAACACCACAGTGCAAAAGCATCAGTTCTTTGGTGTCTAGCTTTCTTTATAGTCCAACTCTCACATCCATACATGACTAGACAGACCTTTGTAGGCAAAGTAATGTCTCTGCTTTTTTACATACTGTCTAGGCCAGTCTGTTGTTCCATGTCCAGTTCTAACTGTTGTTTCATGACCTGCATATAGTTTTCTCAAGAGGCACATCAGGTGGTCTGGTATTCCTATCTCTTTCAGAATTTCAGAAGTTTATCGTAATCCACACAGTCAAAGTCTTTGGCATAGTCAATAAAGCAGAAATAGATGTTTTTCTGGAATTCTCTTGCTTTTTTGATGATCCAGCAGGTGTTGGCAATTTGATCTCTGGTTCCTCTGCTTTTCTAAAACCAGTGTGAACATCTGGAAGTTCACAGTTCACATATTACTAAAGCCTGGCTTGGAGAATTTTGAGCATTACTTTACTAGCGTGTGAGATGAGTGCAATTGTGCAGTAGTTTGAGCAATCTTTTGCATTGCCTTTCTTGGGATTGGAAGGGAAACAATTAGAACTGGACATGGAACAACAGACTGGTTCCAACTAGGAAAAGCAGTACGTCAAGGCTGTATATTGTCACCCCACTTACTTAACTTCTATGCAGAGTACATCATGAGAAATGCTGGGCTGGAAGAAGCACAAGCTGGAATCAAGATTTCCAGGAGAAATATCAATAACCTCAGATATGTAGATGACACCACCCTTATGGCAGAAAGTGAAGAGGAACTAAATAGCCTCTTGAAGAAAGTGAAAGAGGAGAATGAAAAAGTTGGCTTAAAGCTCAACATTCAGAAAATGAAGATCATGGCATCTGGTCCCATCACTTCATGGGAAATAGATGGGGAAACAGTGGAAACAGTGTCAGACTTAATTTTTTAGGCTCCAAAATCACTGCAGATGGTGACTGCAGCCATGAAATTAAAAGACGCTTACTCCTTGGAAGGAAAAAGTTATGACCATCTTAGACAGCATATTAAAAAGCAGAGACATTACTTTGCCAACAAAGGTCTGTCTAGTCAAGGCTATGATTTTTCCAGTGGTCATGTATGGATATGAGAGTTGGACTGTGAAGAAAGCTGAGCACCGAAGAATTGATGCTTTTGAATTGTGGTGTTGGAGAAGATTCTTGAGAGTCCCTTGGACTGCAAGGAGATCCAACCAGTCCATCCTAAAGGAGATCAGTTCCGGGTGTTCACTGTAAGGACTGATGCTGAAGCTGAAACTCTAGTACTTTGGCCACCTCCTGTGAAGAGCTGACATATTGGAAAAGACCCTGATGCTGGGTCAGATTGGGGGCAGGAGGAGAAGGGGACGACAGAGGATGAGATGGTTGAGTGGCATCACTGACTCGATGGACATGAGTTTGGGTAAATTCCAGGAGTTGGTGATGGACAGGGTGGCCTGGCATGCTGCGATTCATGGGGTCGCAAAGAGTTGGACACGACTGAGTGACTGAACTGAACTATGTTGACCATAACTTTTCTTCCAAGGAGCAAGCATCTTTTAGTTTCATGGCTGCAGTCACCATCTGCAGTGATTGTGGAGCTCAAAAAACAATCTGTCACTGTTTCCATTGTTTCCCCATCTATTTGCCATGAAGTGATGGGACCAGATGCCATGATCTTAGGTTACTGAATGTTGAGTTTCAAGCCAACTTTTTCACTCTCCTGTTTAACTTTCATCAAGAGGCTCTTTAGTTCCTCTTTGCTTTCTTCCATAAGGGTAGTGTCATCTGCAAATCTGAAGTTACTATTTCTCCCAACAATCTTGATTCCAGTTTGTGCTTCATCCAGCCTGGCATGTCTCATGATGTACTCTGCATATAGGTTAAATAAGCAGGGTGACAGTATACAGCCTTGACATACTCCTTCCCCTATTTGGAACCACTCTGTTGTTTCATGTCTGATTCTGTTTATTCTTGACCTGCATACAGATTTCTCAAGAGGCAGGTCAGGTGGGCTGGTATTCCCATCTCCTGTAGAATTTTCCACAGTTTGTTATCATCCACACAAAGACTTTGGCATAGTCAATAAAGCAGAAGTAGATGTTTTTCTATAACTCTCTTGCTTTTTTGATGATCCAACAGATGTTGGCAATTTGATCTCTGGCTTTGCTGCCTTTTGTAAATCCAGCTTGAACATTGTGAAGTTCATGGTTCATGTACTGTTGAAACCAAGCTTGGAGACTTTTGACCATTACTTTCCTAGAGTGTGAGATGAATGCAATTGTATGGTACTTTGAACATTCTTTTGCATTGCCTTTCTTTGAGATTGGAATGAAAACTGACCTTTTCCAGTTCTGTGGCCACTGCTGAGTTTTCCAAATTTGTTGGCATATTAACTGCAGAACTTTCACAGCATCATCTTTCGGGATTTGAAATAGCTCACCTGAAATTCCATCACCTCCACTAGCTTTGTTCATAGCTTTGTTCTTTCCCCTTGATTTTAAATAAAAATCAAGAGTACAATTCTTAGAAGAAAATATGGGTGTAAATGTTTGCAATCTCAGGCTAAGCAACAGTTTCTTAGATGTGACACATTAAACACACTGAGAAAACAAAAGAATTGGTAAACTGGGCTTCATCAGAATTAAAAAAAAAAAAACAGTCTGAAAACTACACTATCAAGCAAATGAGAAAGCAATCCCTAGAATAGAGAAAAATATTTTCAAATTACATATTTAATAAGGAACTTGTATCCAGAACATACAAAGAATTCTTACAACACAATTTTTAAAAAAAGAAAAAACTAACCCAACTAGAAATAGGCAAATGACTTGAATACATATCAAATATCTGAGGGAAATAGACAAATGGACAATAAGCACTTAAAATATATCCAACATCGTTAGGCTTTCAGGTCTAAGTCTAATAGCCTGGAAACTGAAAGCTGAAACTGAAGCTCCCTTTGGCCACCTCATGCGAAGAACCGATTCATTAAAAAAGACCCTGATGCTAAGAAAGCTTGAAAGCAGGAGGAGGAGGGGACAACAGAGGATGAGATGGCTGGATGGCATCACCAACTCAAAGGACATGAGTT
Source organism: Litocranius walleri (assembly GCA_006410535.1). Classification (NCBI taxonomy): domain Eukaryota; kingdom Metazoa; phylum Chordata; class Mammalia; order Artiodactyla; family Bovidae; genus Litocranius; species Litocranius walleri. The sequence continues at coordinate 809,099 of SJYG01000683.1, forward strand.
TGAGCAAGCTCCAGGAGATGGTGATGGACCATGGGGTCGTGAAGAGTCAGACATGACTGAGCAACTGAAAGACAACAAGACATTAAGGAAATGTAAACTGAAATATCAATAAGACATCACTTCATATACAATAGGCTGCATGCATGCTAAGGCACTTCAGATGTGTCCGATTCTTTGCAACCCTATGGACATAGCCCGCCAGGCTCCCTCATCCATGGGATGGCCCAGGAAAGAATATCGGAATGGACTGTCATGCCCTCCTCCAGGGGATCTTCCCGAACAAGGTACTGAAGCTGAGTCTCCTGCATTCGTAGGCGGTTCTTTACCACTAGCACCATCAGGATTAGTATAATCAAAAAGACGGACAAGCAGTTTGTAAAGGATGTGGAGAAATCGGAACCCTCATTGACGGTAGAAATGGAGACTGATGTTGTCATTTTGGAAAACACTTGGGCTGCTCTTCAAAGTGCGAAGTATTAAGCTGTTTTATGGCTCAGCAGTTCCTCTCACAGGCACACATCTGTGAGATATGAAATAGTGTGCCCACACAAAGTGGATACATACATGACCGTTCATGTCAATGTTACCTGTAAAAGTGAAAAAGTGGAAACCACCTGAGTTCCATCTGGGGACGAATCAAGATGTCAGTGATGAAGTACATCCATACGATCGAAAATTATTACTTCCATAAAGAGGAGTAGGGATGAAATGCTGATGAATGCTAAAAAGGAATGACACTTGAAAAGCGTGTACTAAGTAGAAGTCAATAGATGGTTCCATTTATGCAAAATGTCCAGAACAGGCCAATCCAGAGAAAGTCAATTCAAGGTTGCCTGAGAGGGTAGGCTTGAGGGAGCTGGGAACAATTGTAAGTGGGGACAAGGTTTCTTTGGGGGATGAGGACATTGTTCCCAAACTGGATTTGATGATGGCTGTACAGCTCCGTGACTGTCCTAAAAACCATTAAACTAAATAGCTTTAAAAAATCAAGAGATTATAGTTGAAGATTTTATGTAAATTTAAATACTATTAGAGCAAAGTGAATTGTGCATAACATTCAAATTAATAGTTTTGTAGAGCTTATGGTATTTTAAATATGATATTAAAAAGAAATTAGTGAAATGGCCTTATCCTAAGTACTCTTTTAAAATTTTAATAGCTATATTTTGTGTGATAGAGGTTTTTTCAAGTGAAAAAAATTGTATTACAAAATTATGTTTGTTCAGTTGAAGTTTAAAAATCAAACTCTTCTTTGCACTTATCTCGTGGGCGTGACCTAATGACCAGCTTGTATAGCACCTGGTTTCTGCACATCCACCTTCTCAGATTTGTAGATGCCCTCATGTGAGAGTTTGTCCCAGCTTTCCTTTCCCTGCCTTTCTTGCTTCACTTGTGCCTTGAGGTAGTGAATCAGAACCCAAAAAACACAGTTTGCTTCCCCTTGTTCAGCAATGCTCAGAAAGCAAGCTCCTGTGGCATGGCACTAAAAATATTTCATTCAGAGTGATGCCATACTTTGATAAAATATCTCATTCAGAGTGACGCCATACTTTGATAGGAGCTTCTGTGATTTTGTGTTTGAAATGGAAATCTGGAAACCAGAGAGTTCTTTGCAACATTTTTTCATTTTCAAAACAAAAAAATTGTGATGTAGTGTAACTTTATTTCAAGGTATTCGTCTGTTCAATTAAAACATTTTTGTGTTCTTGAGTTTTTTTAAATGTCTCTCCAAATTAAAGAGCATTTTTGGCTACAGATACGTGCATTTTCTTGGGAAGAGTTGATATGAATTGAAAAGAATCATTCTGTTTAAAAATCAAGGACTTCCTCAGTGCCTTTTGAGATTTTATGCACAGTGTAAGAATCCCCACCAGGAACACCATCTACATGGACTTGGGGCTTAACCCCACCCAGCGCAGGCTGGAATTAAGGTTCCCCGGGTGAGTAGAGACTGAGAGAAGGCACATGAAATGAAGAGAGAAAGGGGAAACCGAAGGATTCCTTAATAGAGACAGAGGCTGATGGTACTGAGTGTTACGGGCGCTATAATTCCATAAAAACAGGCAAACAAGTGATTTTCCTTTCCCAGAGACTATGTGCACACTTCCTCCCCCATTATCCTGAAGCACTACTGTGGAAGTTTCCTTTTGAGGCTTTCGTGCTAAGTTTTCCAGCAAGAGAATCCCTTTGAAGTCAGTCTGAAGCAGTGTCAGAACATATGGGCTAGAGCCTGAAACAGTTACGACTCTGTTTTAAAAGGCTCAGAAAGGCCTCTTTAAAATAACGAGTTGAAAGGCAGTAAGCTGCCCACAGTGTGAACGCTGGTGCTTTTGTTTTATTTTGATTTTGGAAGGTGGGGCTTATAACTTGTATTACTTGTCTTTTTAATTAGGACTGATGTAGGGGTCTCATGCCCCTATGGTTTTTCCAGTGGTCATGTATGGATGTGAGAGTTGGACTGAGAAGAAGGCTGAGTGCCGAAGAATTGATGCTTTTGAACTGTGGTGTTGGAGAAGACTCTTGAGAGTCCCTTGGACTGCCAGGAGATCCAACCAGTCCATTCTGAAGGAGATCAGCCCTGGGTGTTCTTTGGAAGGACTGATGTTAAAGCTGAAACTCCAGTACTTCGGCCACCTCATGCAAAGAGTTGTCTCATTGGAAAAGACCCTGATGCTGGGAGGGATTGGGGGCAGGAGGAGAAGGGGACGACAGAGGATGAGATGGCTGGATGGCATCACTGACTTGATGGATATGAGTTTGAGTGAACTCCGGGAGTTGGTGATGGACAGGGAAGCCTGGCGTGCTGAGATTCATGGGGTCACAAAGAGTCAGACATGACTGAGCGACTGAACTGAACTGAACTGATGTAGGGGGTCTCATGTAGCTTTGGTTAAGACCTGAGTGTTTTCACACTTATGGAAAATAATCTGAAAACCATTCTAGGGGGTAAGATATTGAAAGAAAAGGTTGACAAACACTGGTTTAAAGTAATCATCATACATGCCTTGACCAGAGAGTAAGACCAGTGAAGCCCATGGCAACAAAATACTGGGATTAATCAGAGCCTTATGTATAAACAGAGTTCAGTGGCCATGGGTGATTTCCTCCTCAGACTTGACTAAAATGGTATAACCTTCGGGAAGGATCTTTTACTCCCTACACCTAGAATTAATTGCGTCCACATTTCTCTATCATAAGCACATATTTTGGGCTGTTGTTTTGTGTTTAATTTATACTGGGATGTATCATAACCTGTTGTCTACAGAAACACCCCACTCGCACTCCAACTGCGTGAGCTACCTTGCAGTAAGGTAGGGGTCTCAATTCTTTTACATTTCCCAAAGAATCTTTAAAAGGCACTGTGATATTTATTGAATTAAATGCATTTATTTACTTGAATATGTTCATGTTTTTATCTCCTAAAGGTCCTCATCTCTAAGTATCACCACATTAGGGGTTAGTATTCAACAGTGTGTGCACGCTTAGTGTGTCTGACTCTGTGCAAACCCAGGGGCGGTAGCACGCCAGGCTCCTCTGTCCATGGGATTCTATTTCCTCCTGCAGGGGATCGTCCCAACCCTGGCATTGAGCCTGCATCTCCTTTGTTGGTAGGTATATTCTTTACCACAGAGCCACATGAGAAGCAAGGATTGTCTAACTAAAGCATTTCTGTTGATAAATCACTTTGTGCCACTTGGGAAGCCCTACATTAAGCATTAAGGCTTCAATATGCCTCTTTCTATAGATCTGCCTCAACTTAGAAAAGGATGACATCGCAATAAACTCATTGCAAGTTAAATATCAGTTCAGTTCAGTTCAGTTCAGTCGCTCAGTCGTGTCCAGCTGTCTGCGACCTCACAGACTGTAGCATGCCAGGCTTTCCTGTCCATCACCAACCCCCAGAACTTGCTCAGTTAAACATAGCATAAGTGAAATAATATTTTTGAATGAAAGTGAACAATTTAAAAATTAATTTTATTATAAATGAAAAAGACACTTCATTTTGATTTTAAATTGTCATAATAAAATGCATTTAATACAGCTGACCTACTGATCATTGTAGCTTAGTCCAATCGACTTTAAATGTGCTCAGAACACTTAAATTAGCCTACCTTTGGGCAAAATTATCTAACCCAAATCCTATGCTGTAGTAAGCATTGAACATTCCATGGAATTTTTTGGCGACTGTCCTGCAAGTTGTCCGGATGCAGGATGGCTGCGAGTGTGCCGGTGCTCACCCCTGTGGCTGAGGGGTGGCTGGGGGCATGTTTGCTACTGGGCGTGCATCTCTTCCCCACCACCATAAAGTCAAACATGCATGAGTCGACTGGGGGACCATCTGTATCTATCACGGATGAACTGAATGGTGGTGTTGAAGCACTGCCCCCAGTGCGGTGATACTCGGAGGCGAGGTCTTTGGGACATGATCCAGGTTAGATCAGATCATGAGAGCTGAACCTTCACGCTGGGATTAGTGGCTTCATAAGAAAAGGGAGACAGAGAGGAAAAGACTAAGAGGAGATGGCAAGAAGGTGGACATAAGGCAGCCTGACGCCCAGGAGAACGCCCTCCCCAGAAATGCAATTAGCTTGCACCTTGATCTTGCACTTCCTAGCCTCCAGGACTGGAAAAAGCCTGGCGTGCTGAGATTCATGGGGTCACAAAGAGTCAGACATGACTGAGCGACTGAACTGAACTGAACTGATGTAGGGGGTCTCATGTAGCTTTGGTTAAGACCTGAGTGTTTTCACACTTATGGAAAATAATCTGAAAACCATTCTAGGGGGTAAGATATTGAAAGAAAAGGTTGACAAACACTGGTTTAAAGTAATCATCATACATGCCTTGACCAGAGAGTAAGACCAGTGAAGCCCATGGCAACAAAATACTGGGATTAATCAGAGCCTTATGTATAAACAGAGTTCAGTGGCCATGGGTGATTTCCTCCTCAGACTTGACTAAAATGGTATAACCTTCGGGAAGGATCTTTTACTCCCTACACCTAGAATTAATTGCGTCCACATTTCTCTATCATAAGCACATATTTTGGGCTGTTGTTTTGTGTTTAATTTATACTGGGATGTATCATAACCTGTTGTCTACAGAAACACCCCACTCGCACTCCAACTGCGTGAGCTACCTTGCAGTAAGGTAGGGGTCTCAATTCTTTTACATTTCCCAAAGAATCTTTAAAAGGCACTGTGATATTTATTGAATTAAATGCATTTATTTACTTGAATATGTTCATGTTTTTATCTCCTAAAGGTCCTCATCTCTAAGTATCACCACATTAGGGGTTAGTATTCAACAGTGTGTGCACGCTTAGTGTGTCTGACTCTGTGCAAACCCAGGGGCGGTAGCACGCCAGGCTCCTCTGTCCATGGGATTCTATTTCCTCCTGCAGGGGATCGTCCCAACCCTGGCATTGAGCCTGCATCTCCTTTGTTGGTAGGTATATTCTTTACCACAGAGCCACATGAGAAGCAAGGATTGTCTAACTAAAGCATTTCTGTTGATAAATCACTTTGTGCCACTTGGGAAGCCCTACATTAAGCATTAAGGCTTCAATATGCCTCTTTCTATAGATCTGCCTCAACTTAGAAAAGGATGACATCGCAATAAACTCATTGCAAGTTAAATATCAGTTCAGTTCAGTTCAGTTCAGTCGCTCAGTCGTGTCCAGCTGTCTGCGACCTCACAGACTGTAGCATGCCAGGCTTTCCTGTCCATCACCAACCCCCAGAACTTGCTCAGTTAAACATAGCATAAGTGAAATAATATTTTTGAATGAAAGTGAACAATTTAAAAATTAATTTTATTATAAATGAAAAAGACACTTCATTTTGATTTTAAATTGTCATAATAAAATGCATTTAATACAGCTGACCTACTGATCATTGTAGCTTAGTCCAATCGACTTTAAATGTGCTCAGAACACTTAAATTAGCCTACCTTTGGGCAAAATTATCTAACCCAAATCCTATGCTGTAGTAAGCATTGAACATTCCATGGAATTTTTTGGCGACTGTCCTGCAAGTTGTCCGGATGCAGGATGGCTGCGAGTGTGCCGGTGCTCACCCCTGTGGCTGAGGGGTGGCTGGGGGCATGTTTGCTACTGGGCGTGCATCTCTTCCCCACCACCATAAAGTCAAACATGCATGAGTCGACTGGGGGACCATCTGTATCTATCACGGATGAACTGAATGGTGGTGTTGAAGCACTGCCCCCAGTGCGGTGATACTCGGAGGCGAGGTCTTTGGGACATGATCCAGGTTAGATCAGATCATGAGAGCTGAACCTTCACGCTGGGATTAGTGGCTTCATAAGAAAAGGGAGACAGAGAGGAAAAGACTAAGAGGAGATGGCAAGAAGGTGGACATAAGGCAGCCTGACGCCCAGGAGAACGCCCTCCCCAGAAATGCAATTAGCTTGCACCTTGATCTTGCACTTCCTAGCCTCCAGGACTGGAAAGAAAGCTCTGTTGTTTACAGCACCCAAATGTGCTATTTTGTTTTGGGATCTCAAGCAGACTAAGCTTACATACATACAGACAGATATTCATAAAATGATGTATAGTGATGCTCATCTCTAAACATACTAAATAATCTGTATTATGATTCAATCATTTAAAGCAGGCAGAGAGAGTAACATTATCCATGTTATTTTTTACAGCTGTGAAAACCAAAGATCTGAGAAAGTAGGTGAGAGAACTTAGTCTAAGACAGAAAGGCTCAAAATCCTAATTGAATTGAACCCTAATTGAGAAAAATCACATCTAATCAAATTACCATGCTTTCTAAGCTGCAACCATGTAATTACTAATGATATTGCATCTGAAAGCAGTGTGAACTATGTATTACAAATTATAAACTAGGCAGCGTAATTGGGAGTAGAAGTGGTCATTTCAACAGAAAATTTATATCCATCCTAAGACTGAGTAAAATACGCAAAAATGCTCACTTACTGAATTTTCAATTAAAAGAAAAATCCTACTTTTTTTTTACCTTCTCTTAGTTCTATATTAATTCAGTCACATCCCAGTTGTTGAACTGATCAGGCAAAGGCTGAGAAGTCAGTCCTGTGCTAATCAGAGCATCATGAGGGCAGCTGTGTGACCACAGAGGCCTCCACACCTGCCACGCTGACTAGGAAGGACGCAGGGTGCAGGCATCTCATTTTTATCTCTCCCAGTCCCATGAAGCTTCTTCAGTGGAGCCAGAAACTTTCTTGTCTCTTGGGGGAAATCTAGAGCAAGGTTTTCTTGTCACTCTGCTCATAATAGCAATGCCCTACTCCCTGCAATGGTGAAAATCTCCAAACTCATTTGAAGAAAAAGTCTCTTTCCTTAATTGCTCATTTTCGACCTGGCTGTCAGCGTGGACAAGTGACACTGCCACCTACCTCTTAGTCTTCCTAAGGCAGCTCCTCCTCCTCACTGGGCTGCACCGGCCCCTCCAGGCTGCAGGATCTGAGGGAAGCACGGGGGGCGTTGCTGCCCCCCCCCCCGCAGGTGATCTGGATGCTCTCCGGGATGAAGAGCATCAGAAGGGCTTTGCTGGCCCACAGTCACTGATTTTGAACTTCCACATGCTACCCCCATCACTTGGGTGAGTGCAAGTCCCAGGCTATCATCTTGGATTCCTTTCACTCCTGGAATTTCAGGAGGCCCCCTGCAACTCCTTTTGTCCATCTAAGCAGAAGTCAGCGAGAAGGACGTGAAGCAATATTCTCTGATTTGTATTTCTTTTTGGGAAATGACTGAAACTTTGTCCTAGTAGTTTGGTTACACTTGCTGACTCTTTGGGGGCGTAAAAACAGCAAGGCATCATTGCAAAAACACTAAGAAAGCAGTAATGAATTTGTGGGCATCTGAATATACCAGCTCCTCATCTAGTCAAGGCTATGGTTTTTCCTGTGGTCATGTATGGATGTGAGAGTTGGACTGAGAAGAAGGCTGAGTGCCAAAGAACTGATGCTTTTGAACTGTGGTGTTGGAGAAGACTCTTGAGAGTCCCTTGGACTGCAAGGAGATCCAACCAGTCCATCCTAAAGGAGATCAGTCCTGGGTGTTCATTGGAAGGACTGATGCTAAAGTTGAAACTCCAGTACTTTGGCCACCTCATGCGAAGAGATGACTCATTGGAAAAGACTCTGACACTGGGAGGGATTGGAGGCAGGAGGAGAGGGGGATGACAGAGGATGAGATGGCTGGATGGCATCACCAACTCGATGGACATGAGTTTGAGTGAACTCCAGGTGTTGGTGATGGACAGGGAGGCCTGGCGTGCGGCAATTCATGGACTTGCAAAGAGTTGGACACGACTGAGCGACTGAACCGAACTGAGCTGAATATACCAGCTCAGGTTGTCAAATTCAGACAAGGTTTGCCTGTGCCAAGGCTTTTTTATCAGTACATTAGCTTGTTAACAGCAAATCTTGTTCACCTTATACATTCAACGATTGGTACTGTCATTAAGATTTTACATGCAAAGTTTATTCCAAAAAGACTTATAAGAACAAAAACTGGAAAGGTCAAAAGGCATGCTGTATGGTTCACAAATTCCTGCTCCTTGGGTTTAATTATCTCCTCAGCAAGAGAAGATGGTAAGAAATAAAATTATTGTTTTATTACAAAACAAACACTCCTAGATGAGAAAAAGTCTTAGTAAAAATAACTGTGAGAAAGCAAGTGTACTTACAAGCTTTGTATTGACCTTGCTGAATGCGTTTCTCCTAGACATTGCATTGGATAAAATACAGTATTTAGAAGAGTGCTGCCTAAGAACTAGGTTTGAAAATGAGGAAGGGTTCAAGAGGAAGCAGAGTGACTCTCTCCCAGGCTGACCACTGTCATCTAAGCGCCTTCCTTTGTGAATCTGGCCTGTAAAGTGAGTTCTGAAGCTCAGTCTGTGTTTGCCATTCTTCCCTACCTGTTGAAACATTCAACATTAGGATAAAACAAATGTACGGCTGTTTCCATTGACAAAAAGTCAAAAAAACTGAGGCGAGAACAAGATGACACATGGTAATGATGCAAAAACATTGGCATCACTTGCATCACTGACTCCAAGCGTTCATTTCCCAACCTGCAACGCACGCAGGTGCAGCGGAGCCCCAGCTGGGGACATCAGTTGTCAGTGGGCGTATTTTAGTCCTAATGTACTTCACTGCTTCTTTTTCGAGACCCTTCTTCCTCGCTAGGCTGTGAACCATCCAGTGCGTGGCAGCATACAGGCGTGTCAGTAATCTCTTAGGGTGACAGAGGTTTCATAATGACAAAAGAAGCTTAGTTTTTAAAATATAATAAATACATACAATTTAAGTGGCCTATAAACCTTTATTGGAGCAGGCAATGAGAACCCATTCCAGTATTCTTGCCTGGCAAATCCCAGGGATGGAGGAGCCTGGTGGGCTGCAGTCCATGGGGTTGCTAGGAATCAGACACGACTGAGCGACTTCACTTTCACTTTTCACTTTCATGCATTGGAGAAGGAAATGGCAGCCCACTCCAGTGTTCTTGCCTGGAGAATCCCAGGGACAGGGGAGCTGCCGTCTCTGGGGTCGCAGAGTCGGACACGACTGAAGTGACTTAGCAGTAGCAGCATAAGCCTTTATAAAATTTTCTTTTTTTTTTTTTAACTTTATTATTTTTTTTATTCTACATTACAATACTGTATTTGTTTTGCCATACATTGACATGAATCAGCCACAGGTGTACACGATCTCCCAATGCCAAAGCCCCCTCCCACCTCCCACCCCATATCATCTCCCTGGATCCTCCCATGCACCAGCCCCAAGCATCCTGTATCCTGTATTGAACATAGACTGGCGCTTCGTTTCTTACATGATAGTATGCATGTTTCAATGCCATTCTCCCGAATCATCCCACCCTCTCCCTCTCCCTCAGAGTCCAAAATGATATTTTTAAAATATTTTACCAAACATGAATGAAAGTAATATTTCAATTTTATGAAATGTCTATAATGTGTAAATTTTATGAAGATTAATATTCTAATACTATTTTATCTCAATTTAAGGTCAAATTTTCATGAAGTTCTTTTGCAATATTCTTAAGAATGTTGAATATTTTAGAAATAAATTTCCTGCCACTCTAATGATCTCCTTCATTTTAAGTACTTTATATTTAAATTTATGTACTTCACTGAAACATATATTTTCCAAAAATAATGACAACTTTTTGATTAAAGGTGGCAAGTCATCAGAAACAGACATGGTAATCTAAATTTAAAAAGTCACAGTCGCTGAATAAGCAACATGATAAAGATGAGATGGAATTTGGGTTCATATGCCTGGTGCATGTTCTCTTCCTCAGATGAAATATCTTATTTTTTCTTATTTGCATAAGAAAGTTATCCAAAAAAAAGTAATGGGGCCAATAAAACTATAACCATATTACACAGAAAATTATTACAAGGTTTTTTGAAAGTTCAAAATGCAAAATAAGAGACAAAGTTATTTTCAGAGTTTATTTATAACAACACGATTGGAACAAGCTCAAGAACTGAAATACAAGGTCATTCTATCCATATCTGAAGTCAAAATGCCTCAGTTACAGAATGGCTTATTTTACAAGCCTGCTGGGAAACTGTCAACACTATAATATGGGGCTAATAAAAATGAAAGAAATAAGAGACATTGCCTGGTTAACAACACAGTAAGTTCAATTTACCCCACTTAAATTTTTAAAAGTTTTAGTTGTATTTGCTACGTAAATTCAATATTAAGTATATTCCCTAATATTGGGAACTTTATCTCCCTTTATAAAAATTATTGTTTAAAGAATATATAACAATTTGCCCATACATATGTTCCAAGTCTACTGCAATTTATCCCTCCGGTACTGTAGAAGTATTACTATTTTCTATATGATATGTGAAAAAGCTCATGAATCATTGGACAAGTGTTTACCAACAGTAGGAACGTGGCTTATTAATTAATCCATGCCAGAAACACCTATAACTCCTGAAGCATAGTGGATAATCAATAAACACACGCAACGAGTGAACAAATGAATAAAGGAACCCACCGTTTTCTCTTCACATAAAAGGTCTTTTCAATGACGGTCAGCTGTAGGCATGGCTCTTTGACTTCATTTTTAATATTTATTGATTCTATGTATTTGGCTGCGTCGGGTCTTAGCTACAGCATGCGGGATCTAGCTCTCTCACCAAGGACTGAACCTGGGCTCCCTGCACTGGAGTGTGGACCCTTAGCCACTGGGTTTCCAGGGAAGCCCTAGTTCTTTAAGTTTTTCCTGTGAAAATTTCCACATATATAATAAAGTAGAAAAGTAAAATGGGCTTCCCAGATGGCTCAGTGGTAAAGAATCTGCCTACAGTGTAGGGGAACAGGAGACGTGGGTCCAGTCCCCAGGCGGGGCAGATCCCCTGGAGGAGGGCATGGCAGCCCACTCCAGTATTCCTGCCTGGAGAACCCCATGGACAGAGGGGCCTGGGGGTCTACAGTCCATGGGGTCATGAAGAGTTGGACAGGACCAAAGCAACTGAGCGCACAAGCACACAGAAAGTAAGAGAAACACCCACACGTTCACCACCCAGATTCAACATTTGATAATAATTTGCTACATTTTTCTTATGTCTGTGTATATTCAATGAAGTACTGAAATCAAGCTGCATGAAACTCTGACACAATCTTCCCCGCCCCACCAAACACCAAATATGCCCCGTAAGACGTACATACACGAAACAAACACAGGACTAAAGAAACAGTTTTTTTTCTTCGTTTCTACCATATGTCATAATTATCTCTCAGTCTGTTTACCTGAGCTTTTCTCAGTGCAAACATCTGTACATTCGTTTTATTCTGATTTTACATATTTCCAGTGATAGTAAAATATGGCTAACTCAGACTGAGGTTCAGAATCTCATGTACATATCTCCAGAAAATAAGAGCTTTCTCCTCTATTGTGACAATATCATTTTCAAATTTGATAAAGTAGCAGTCCCTGGAATTATTTAGTATGTAATCCATGTTGAAATATACTAGTTATCCCCGGACTTTAATTTTGCAGTTATTCAAACCAAGATCCAATCAATGACCACAAATTATATTTGATTACGCTCCTTCATTTTTTTCCTCTAATTTCAGCTTTATTAGGTAGGGTTGACAGAAAAATTGTAAAATATCAAATTCACCTTTCCTTTTTTTGGTGAAAACATTCAAAGTCTGTGCTTTTAGCAAATTTCAGTTACACAGGACACAGTTATCAACAATAGCCACCATGTTTTACATTAGATCTTCAGCTCATGTTCATTTTACGGATGTAAGTTTGCACTTTTAACCAACCTCCCCCTAACTGCCTACCCTTAGCCCTTGGCAATCACATTTTTACTCTGTTTTGATAATATGCCTTTTAGATTCCACATGTAAGCAATGCGTGTGTGTGCATCTGTGCTAGGTCACTTCAGTCGTGTCCGACTCTGTGATCCTGGGGACTGTACCCTGCCAGACTCCTCTGTCCATGGGATTCTCCAGCAAGAATACTGGAGTGGGTCGCCATGCGCTCCTCCAGGGGATCTTCCCAGCCCAGGGATCAAGCCCGTGTCTCTCACATCTCTTGCATTGGCAGGCGGGTTCTTTACAACCGGTGCCACCCAGGAAGCCGCCTTATAATTGATTTTAAGTGATTTATTTGCCACCATTACAATATATTTAACCTTTACTGAGACTTACACTTTTATATTATTTCTTGCTACTAATTGGCATTCTTTAATCCGTTTGAAGAAGTTCCATGAACATTGCTTGTAAGACTAGCCTGTTGGTGATGAATTCTTCCAGCTTTTTCTATCTAGAAGACTATTTATCTCACTTTCAATTCTGAAGAAAAACTGTTCCAGGTAGAGTATTTTTCATTAGCAGATTTTTTTTTCTTTCAACACTTTGGATATAGAAAGCTCTTTTGGCTTGCAAAGTATCTGCTGAAAACTCTTTTAGTCTCATAGGGGTTACTTTGTAAGTAACAAGTTGTTTTTCTCTTTCTACTCTTAAGCCCTTTAACTTTTCACAATTTAACTATAACATGTTTTGATGTGAGTCTCTTTCCATTTATCTTCATCAGAACTCTATGGGCTTCCTGAATATGGTATCTGTTTCTTAGAAAACAGGTTAGATAAATATTTAGCCATCATTTCTTCGCATAAACTTTTTGCCACTTTTCTTTACTCCCTTTGTGACCCCATCATGTGCTCCTTGTTCTACCTGACGGTGTCCTAAACGTCCCTTTGAGTTAGTGTGTGCTCAGTGGCTTCGGTCATGTCCAATTCTGTGTAACTCCATGGACCATAGCCCACCAGGCTCCTCTCTCCATGGGATTCTCCAGGGAAGAATACTGGAGTGGGTTGCCATGTCCCCCTCCAGGGGATCTTTCCAACCCAGGGACTGCACCCGCGTCTCCTGCATTGCTGGTGGATTCTCTGCCATTGAGCCACTAGGGAAGCCCCATAAGTCCCTTTACTCTTTTTTTTTCATGTTATTATTCTCGTTTTCTTTTTGCTGCTCTGATTTGATGCATTCCATTTCCCTGTCCTTGTGTTAATTCTTTCTCCTCCTTGGTCCACTGTTCTGTTGACTGTATTATATTGTGTGTTTTGGTTCACTTCTTATATTTTTATGCTCTGTGATTTATGTCTGGCACTTTCTTGTATCTTCCATTTCTTTGCTGAAATTCTCACTTGGTTCATGCATTGTTCTCCTGACTTCAGTGAGCATGTTTATGCCTGTTTATCTCTTTATCAGGCATATCAATTACCTCTATTTCATTAAGATCCGTTCCTGGAGTCTTACTTTGTTCTTTTGAAACATATTCCTTTGCTTCTTTATTTTCCCTGACTCTCTGTGTTGGCTTCTGGGCATTAGGTGAGACAGTTACTTCTCCCACTCTTGACTGAAGGGGCTTGTGAAGCAGGTGAGAATCATCTTTCAACTTGGCTTAGATGTTTAGTCCAAATTTTTTGCTTCTCAGGGAGAAGCTGGGAGTTCCTGTACATCACTGTACCAGGAGTGGGGTTTAAGGTAGAGTGCATCTCTAAGCCTTTCCTACCTGTTCACATGTAAGTATTTTTTCATTTACTCAGTGAGGACTCACTCAGCTAGTTGCTAGATTTATTTCCAAGAGAATTGTTCCATGTGTAGCTGTAGATGTGGTATAATCATTGGAGGAGGTATGCTCAGGAGCTCCTATGCTCCATCTTATACCAGATCCTAAGTCTTTAATGGGGCACCACTTGCTGGGGTCCAGCCCCAGTACATCCAGGGTAATTCAAAGCAGGGACGGAGTTGGTGTCCTAAGAAAAAAATTATTTAATTACAGATACAGAGAGAGATTAGAAAAGGATAGTGTAGTAGGAAATATTAGTGGAGAAAAAGAATCTGAATAACTTGGTTTATGTGGGATACCAATAAAACTCCAAGACAAGGAATTTGCACCATCTACGTTGGGCCACCAGTGCCCGTTTGAATATCGGAGGGTGCCCCACCTTGGGCTCCCTCTCTCATGTATCTTAGAAGCCAGGGCAAGTAAGTAGACATGGCGAGCACCCATGCTCCAGATGGGAATTCAGCCAGAAAAACTGGGAGCAAGAAAGAAACAACATGGGGGAATCAGTCTTTCCAGAAACTGATCCAATTTCTTTATTTTTTAGGTTTGCTTATATACCTTTTGTTACACATAGAGACAAATGGAAATTTTAAAGTCACGTGGGGGTCAGCAGTTCTGACCTTTATCAAAATCAGGTGCTTCACATAAATGTATATTAAAAAAAGGTCTTAGGGGTTTTACACCATCTTCTGGCCATGAGGCCTGCTGACATTTTATGATCCTTTCTTTCTGATAACTTAAAAACTTCTTTTTTCCAAGGGTGTTTTTTCTTAAACCAGGCACCACCCTCTGAAGGTAGCAGATAAAGTTGCATTCCTAGAGGTGAGGGTGTAGTGGGTTACAACTAAGAAAGGAATTTGTTTAACCTAAGGTTAACATGATTATTCTTAAAGGTTAATACTTATTTCTGCTATATGCTAGCTATATTCATTATAAGGCCAGGAAATATGGAGATTTAGCAGCAACCATCAGCCCAACAAATGAAAACCCTTCACCAATGTTCCCCTTAACATCTATTTAGTCTTAAGATAGTGATAAAGTTACATTTTTACATAGCAAGGACACAGTGATTTATAACAAAGCACAGTGATCTATAACAAAAGAGAAAATTCATTAACTCAAAAAGTCTAGTATTGATAACATCAAAAACTACTATGTTTCCTTTTCTATATTCCAAATACATTAATATATTCCCAGGTGCCTAAGGATATGGAGGCCTGGTGGCAATCATTGACTCAACAATGAGAAAAGCCCTATGCTAACTAAGACTTTCAAAATACTCCAAACTCTCTGTGCTGTTTATGATTGAGAGGTTGTCACACAAGCTAGTCTGTCAGCAGAGAGGTTTGACCTGAGACACCCTTGTCACACCCAGGGCAGGGAATTAGCAGCAATTATTGGCACAACAAATGAAAAACTCTTCACCAACATAATTCCTAATCAACCCACTATACTAATAATTTCTAACTTCCCAAAAGAATCTGCCTTTAGTAAGTCTAAAACATCTCGTGCCTCTCACAGTTGGGAGGCTGTAAACAATCACATGCGGCTGGATGAACCTGTACTGGCAGGCTAGATAACCTTCAGAGGAGTTCGTAAGTTGAAACACTCTTGTCACGCCCAGGAATTTTTATTAACTGGAGCTGCAAGTTAACTCCTTCTCCGAGAGAAATGGTGATGGGGAAGAGCCCCTTGTAAAGTCAGAGGTGTAGGTGAGAGCATAAAACAGATTCTGGTTTTGGGGGTAGATGCTCAGGAACAGGGGGTTTCCTGAGGCTTGATCCCACCTTTGCAGATGCCAGGCCTCCTTCCTCATGACCTTTGCCGTGGGCGGAGTCCCTCATGCTGGCTCCCGGCATATGTGCCCGCTATTTTTGTTGTTTAGTTGGTAAGTTGTATCCAACTCTTTGCAACCCCATGGACCCACCAGGCTCCTCTGCCCATGGGATTTCCCAGGCAAGAATACTAGAGTGGGTAGTCATTTTCTCCTCCAGGGGATCTTCCCCACCCAGGGATCAAACCCACATCTCCTGGATGGCAGGCAGTTTCTTCACCACTGTGCCACCTGGGAAGCCCTATTTAAATCATATTTAATTTAAAAATCCTATTAGTTTTCTAGAGTTAGTTATTAACACTTCTGTTCATGCTTATCACTCTTAAAAATCATTAATAGTTATTACACTAAATCAATTCAAGGTTTTATTTTCTATTTTCAACCTAAAAAAGAAATAAACCTGAAAGCTTACCAGTATTTTTGCATGAGTAATTCAAAGGACCTTGTGAAATACATTTTGCATGCAAGTGATTCTACTATGAGCATACTCTGCAATCCCATTTGAAATGTACTTCTCCTACAAACACATGATGCTCCGTAAAAGCATTATATCTGGATAACAAAATATAACCATCATGATAAACTCAGTTCCTTCAAAGAGAGGAATTAAATTCAATTCATAATAAAGGAAAGTGATATTATGAGATGCTAAATAAATAAATAACAATTGATGTGGAAGCAGCAAATACCCAAAATACAGTTTAAATATCTAGACCCAAGATATGGATTTACTTGGTGCTTTCAGGATGTTTTTTAAATGATTTGTTAATAAATGATATTCAACTATGTGGCCTTATTCTCTACAAAGAAGTCTGGAAGGTTAGTAAAAAGTAGAATAGAGTCAATAAATGTAAATGAAGTACCTGCCATGAAAAAGAGGAAAAACAGGTGTTGAGAGTTTAAGTCAAAAGAAAACATATGAGCCCCAAAGGGCATCTTAGGTAGGCCAGTGGTAAATAACCCACCTGCCAATGCAGGAGATGCAGGTTCAATCCCTGGGTCTGGAAGATCCCCTGGAGGAGAAAATGACAACCCACTCCTTATTCTTGCCTAGGAAATCGCATGGACAGAGGAGCCTGGTGGGCTACAGTGCACGGGATCACAAAGAGTCAGACACGCCTGAGAGACTGAGCACGCCCGTGTGAACTCCATGCTCAATGCATTATTTATCAGGTGAGTTTATGCTGTGATCTTTGCAAGTCAGATTTACAATGTGAGGGTAAGAATAAGTGGACAAGAAAGCAAATTTCCTTTGTCCTCTTTCTAACCCATTCAGGACAAAATGTGAGGGATTCTGTTGTGCTTCTTCTTGTTAGTGCTACAGATACTTAAGTCAGGAAAGCTTTTTAAGAATTTGCTGAGTTAATTCCTGATAAATGACTTTTTTTTTAATAAAGTGTTTCTTAGGGACCCAAAATGTCAGCCATTTATCAGCTTTCAAAATAAAGCATTCTTGATGATCTGGTAGAACTCCCCAAAGACAGGAAATTTAAACCTGCATGGAAAATAAGAAAAAGGTATTGTTGACTTGTATAACAGAGTGCACTTATTGATATTCAAATGACATGGTAGATTAAACAGATGTCACTGAACCACGGGTTTTGCAGAATGTCCATCTATTTTGGTGGAAATGAGGTCAAAGTTTCAGAAAAGATTCAGAATTTCATGAGTGTAATCAAGGTCCAGGTTTCTGAGCTTGCGTCTAGGGTGAGCCTTTAGGGTAATTCCACATTCTTATTACGTGCTTCATCAGTGGGATCCGGTTTAAATTAAGTACAGAAATTAAAAGCCAAATGCCATCTTAAAAAAGCAAAGACAAAGCAAAACAGTCTCACCTGAATTTGGGAAATGACGTTATTGACTGTAATGTAACCTAACTAAACATGCCCATTAGGAGTCTAAATGAATTCAGTCTCTTGCATTTATTTTGGGAACGTGTCTGTTCACTGCTACCCCAGCACCTACCATAGTTCCTAACATGGGGATGTACTCCTGAAATGGTCTGGAATAAAGGAGTGAATAAATTAATGAATATTTATATTTTTTTCCTAACTGGATCAAGCTCATTTGATGACTAACCCTCTGTCCTTAACTGTGCACTAAAGTATAATCAAAGTTGATTTCATTGTTTTATCGAAACACAAGCTGGAATCAAGATTGCCAGGAGAAATATCAATAACCTCAGATATGCAGATGACACCACCCTTATGGCAGAAAGTGAAGAGGAGCTAAAAAGCCTCTTGATGAAAGTGAAAGAGGAGAGCGAAAAAGTTGGCTTAAAGCTCAACATTCAGAAAACGAAGATCATGGCATCCAGTCCCATCATTTCATGAGAAATAGATGGGGAAACAGTAGAAACAGTGTCAGACTTTATTTTGGGGGGCTCCAAAATCACTGTCGATGGTGACTGCAGCCATGAAATTAGAAGACACTTACTCCTTGGAAGAAAAGTTATGACCAACCTAGATAGCATATTCAAAAGCAGAGACATTACTTTGCCAACTAATGTCCGTCTAGTCAAGGCTATGGTTTTTCCTGTGGTCATGTATGGATGTGAGAGTTGGACTGTGAAGAAGACTGAGCGCCGAAGAATTGATGCTTTTGAACTGTGGTGTTGGAGGAGGCTCTTGAGAGTCCCTTGGACTGCAAGGAGATCCACCCAGTCCATTCTGAAGGAGATCAGCCCTGGGATTTCTTTGGAAGGAATGATGCTAAAGCTGAAACTCCAGTACTTTAGCCACCTCATGCAAAGAGCTGACTCATTGGAAAAGACTCTGATGCTGGGAGGGATTGGGGGCAGAAGGAATAGGGGACGACCGAGGATGAGATGGCTGGATGGCATCACCGACTCTACGGACATGAGTCTGAGTGAACTCCGAGAGATGGTGATGAACAGGGAGGCCTGGCGTGCTGCGATTCATGGGGTCGCAAAGAGTCGGACACGACTGAGCAACTGAAGTGAACTGAACTGAACTGAACTGATCCATATTTTGAAAGGTTGAAAGGCTATCTTTTACTACTATTGTGAGCAAAATTTGCAAAATATTCAAAAATAGACATACTATAAGTTTATAGTCATATGACCAAGTAAAAACATGGAATTCCTAATGGAATTATTTACTTAGGAAATACTCAATAATGCAAATTGCCTGTATATATTGAAATGATATGGACACATAAAAATTTAAGCTTTGCTTTCAGCTTGGTGATTTAAATAAATAATCAGCACCTACTTTATCATCCGCTGTTACGAGAGAAAGCCCACAGGAAAGACCATGCATAGGAAGCCAAAGGAGAGCTCATAAAAGAATCACAGCCATGAATGTGATATTCATTCTATTCTTATTCATTATGCGCCTTATTCTCCCTATTCCTGTATTTCTAAATATGTATTTCTCATTTCCTTTATGTATCTACCTATCTATATCTACTTCATGTCTATGTCTATGTCTACCTACATATACATATAGAATAATAATAAAAAGAAAAGATAAAAGCTCAAAACAACCAAAGTTTAGTAAAATCAGAAATGAGCAAAATTAGTTTATAATCAAACTAAACTGCTTCTATATAGTTAGATCTATATAGATAGATAGCTATGGTTAGAGGCATATGTGCTGCTGCTGCTGCTGAGTCGCTTCAGTCGTGTCCGACTCTGTGTGACCCCATAGACAGCAGCCCACCAGGCTCCCCCGTCCCTGGGATTCCCCAGGCAAGAACACTGGAGTGGGTTGCCATTTCCTTCTCCAATGCATGAAAGTGAAAAGTCAAAGTGAAGTCGCTCAGTCGTGTCTGACTCTTCGTGACCCCATGGACGGCAGACCCCCAGGCTCCCCGTCCCTGGGATTCTCCAGGCGAGAGCACTGGAGTGGGGTGCTGTTGCCTCCTCCAGGTATATGTGCATGTGTCTCACCGTGTGCCAAGTGCAGCACACACACAAAAACCATTTCTAAGACCTCAGAGTGGGTCCTTTGGTACTGGGATGACAATAGCTAAGCAGATAGAAAGGGATCATTCTTTTTAAATGCTCACAAATGTAGTAAAATTAAGCAGTTCCACAAACACAATAAAATTTTCATTAGTATACTGGCTTAAGTTGGGAATAAGTCTACATAACTTGCAATTAGTAGATTGCATAAGGATGTTGAGACAGTCCAAATTGTTAAAAGGTTCTAATTTATCCCACTGCAGCTGTTGCACCTAAATCTTATAATGGGATTGGAATCTCAGTTCCCACTTGGAATTTTTTTTTTTTTCTCGTTGATATTCCAATTGTAAGTAAAATCACAGATGCCACCACTGAGGGCTGAGATACATTTTTAATGGGGATACACGAGCTAATTAATGAGTGGGTCAGAGCCACTGACTAGCAGGAGTTATCTGCCTCAGCCACATCCAGATAAACTCAGCAGCAACAGGTTTCCATCTAAACACAGAATTTATTTTCTCTGTGTAAAATTATTTTCCAAAAGAATACAGTTTTCCAAATAATAAGTACAACCTAGAAAAATATGAATTGATTCATCTCTGCCACATCATAGTTATCCACAGAGAATTTTTAAAAATACATATAAGTTAAAAAAAAAGAAAAGATAAAAGCTTAAAACAACAAAACCTCAGTAAACTAAGACCTGAGAAGAATTGTATTATAATTGAACTAATCTTCTAAACCTTTCCTGCAACTCCTTTGTCAGCACCCCTCCCCAACTCCAGAATATACACTATAAAATAGTGAAGCCAGAAAAACAAATATCATATCTATATGTATATATATGAAGTCTAGAGAAACCATGCTGATGAACCGGTGCAAGGGTAGGATTGGAGACACAGAGACAGAGAACAGACTTGCCGACACAGCAGGGGAAGGAGAGGGTGGGACGGACTGGGGCGCAAGACTGAGGCGTACACTCTAGCTACCACGCCTAAGATGGACAGCGCGCGGGAAGCTGCTGCAGAGCTCCGCTCAGCGCTCTGTGAGGACCCACAGGGGTGCGATGGGCGTGGGGGGGTCCACGAGGGAGGGGTCTCTGTACACATACAGCTGACTCACACTGCTGTAAGCAGAAACTAACCTGACATTGTGAAGCAATGCACCCCAGTCAAAAACGGAGCAAAGCCACAGCAACAACAAGAAGAGCCAACAAGTGGCATTCACTGCGGGGTGTGCTGGCAAAACAGCCACCAAAATTTTCTAAAAGGCCTACTTTTCATTTTCTATTTTTTTAATTTAAATTTA
This sequence comes from Litocranius walleri, assembly GCA_006410535.1. Classification (NCBI taxonomy): domain Eukaryota; kingdom Metazoa; phylum Chordata; class Mammalia; order Artiodactyla; family Bovidae; genus Litocranius; species Litocranius walleri. The sequence continues at coordinate 830,306 of SJYG01000683.1, forward strand.
TTTATTTTAATTGGAGGCTAATTACTTTACAATATTGTATTGGTTTTGCCATACATCAACATGAATCTGCCACAGGTGTACATATGTTCCCCATCCTGAACCCCCCTCCCACCTCCCTCCCCATACCATCCCTCTGGGTCATCCCAGTGCATCAGTCCCAAGCATCCTGTATTCTGCATCAAACCTGGACTGGCGATTCGTTTCTTATATGATATTATACATGTTTCAATGCCATTCTCCCAATCATCCCACCCTCTCCCTTTCCCACAGAGTCCAAAAGACTGTTCTATACATCTGTGTCTCTTTTGCTGTCTCGCATACAGGTTTATCATTACCATCTTTCTAAATTCCGTATATAGGCATTAATATACTGTATCAGTGTTTCTCTTTCTGGCTTACTTCATTCTGTATAATTGGCTCCAGTTTCATCCACCTCATTAGAACTGATTCAAATGTATTCTTTTTAAGGGCTGAGTAAGTACTCCATTGTGTATATGTACCACAGCTTGCTTATCCATTCATCTGCTGATGGACATCTAGGTTGCTCCCATGTCCTGGCTATTATAAACAGTGCTGCGATGATCATTGAGGTACACATGTCTCTTTCAATTCTGGTTTCCTCAGTGTGTATGCCCAGCAGTGGGATTGCTGGGTCATAAGGCAGTTTTTTAAGGAATCTCCACACTGTTCTCCATAGTGGCTATACTAGTTTGCATTCCCACCAACAGGGTAAGAGGGTTCCCTTTTCTCCACACTCTCTCCAGCATTTATTGCTTATAGAATTTTGGATTGCACCCATTCTGACTGGTGTGAAATGGTACCTCATTGTGGTTTTGATTTGCATTTCTCTGATAATGAGTGATGTTGAACATCTTTTCATGTGTTTGTTAGCCATCTGTATGTCTTCTTTGGAGAAATGTCTATTTAGTTCTTTGGCCCATTTTTTGATTGAGTCATTTATTTTTCTGGGATTGAGCTGCAGGAGTTGCTTGTATATTTCTGAGATTAGTTGTTTGTCAGTTGCTTCATTTGCTATTATTTTCTCCCATTCTGAAGGCTGTCTTTTCACCTTGCTTATAGTTTCCTTTGTTGTGCTGAAGCTTTTAATTTTAATTAGGTCCCATTTGTTTATTTTTGCTTTTATTTCCAATATTCTGGGAGGTGGGTCATAGAGGATCCTGCTGTGATTTATGTCGGAGAGTGTTTTGCCTATGTTCTCCTCTAGGAGTTTTATAGTTTCTGGTCTTAAATTTGTTTATTTTTGCTTTTATTTCCAATATTCTGGGAGGTGGGTCATAGAGGATCCTGTTGTGATTTATGTCGGAGAGTGTTTTGCCTATGTTCTCCTCTAGGAGTTTTATAGTTTCAGGTCTTACATTTAGATCTTTAATCCATTTTGAGTTTATTTTTCTGTATGGTGTTAGAAAGTGTTCTAGTTTCATTCTTTTACAAGTGGTTGACCAGTTTACCCAGCACTACACTAATAGATGGAGAAATATACCATGTTCTTGGATCAGAAGAATCAATATAGCGAAAATGAGTATACTACCCAAAGCAATCTATAGATTCAATGCAATCCATATCAAGCTACCAACAGTATTTTTCACAGACCTAGAACAAATAATTTCACAATTTGTATGGAAATACAAAAAAAAAAAAAAAACCTTAAATAGCCAAAGCAATCCTGAGAAAGAAGAATGGAACTGGAGGAATTAACCTGCCTGACTTCAAGCTCTACTACAAAGCCACAGTCATCAAGACAGTATGGTACTGGCACAAAGACAGAAATATAGATCAATGGAACAAAATAGAAAGCCCAGAGATAAATCCACACACCTATGGACACCTTATCTTTGACAAAGGAGGCAAGAATATACAATGGAGAAAAGACAATCTAATTTACTTTTATTGGGGTACAGTTGCTTTATAATGTTGTGTTAGTTTCTGCTATAAAATGACCTGAATCCACTATACGTACATATGTCCCCTCCCTGGTTAGCCTCCCTCCCACCCCCACACCCTCCCCTCTGGGCCAGCACAGAGCACAGAGCTGAGTTTCCCATGCTCTGCCGTAGGGCCTTGCTAGCTGTCTACTTTACATGTGGTGGTGCACGGAATCCGTGTTTTAAAGAGAATCATACAAACTTGAGTGTAGGGGATTTTTCATTCCTAAAAGGGTTTCCCTGATAGCTCAGATAGTAATGAATCCACCTGCAATGCAGGAGACCCCAGTTCAATTCCTGGGTCAGGAACACCCCCTGTAGAAGGGATAGGCTACCCACTCCAGTATTCTTGGGCTTCCCTTGTGGCTCAGCTGGTAAAGCATCTGCCTGCAGTGTGAGAGACCTGGGTTCAATCCCTGGGTTAAGAAGATCCCCTGGAGAAGGGAAAGGCTACCCACTCCAGTATTCTGACCTAGAGAATTCCATGGACTGTCCATGGGGTCGCAAAGAGTCGGACACGACTGAGCAACTTTCCTTTTACTTTCATTACTCAGAATAACATCCCAGAGAATGTACAACCAAGATGTGTGCCACCAAGGTGAGTTCTACCTCTACCAACTTATCACCTTGGACATGTCATGTAACTTCTCCAGGTTCAGAGTCCTTATCTGCTAAATGGGGACACTGTTGACCCTACTGCAGCCTTGTAAGGACTAAATGAGATCATTATCATAATGAGCTCAGTATAGCGCCTGGCATAAATATAACCAGCAAAAGCTGTTCTTTTCATTATTTGGAAGCAGAAGCAAATGCATGGGTTTTGCTGAATGAATGTGTCACAGTCACTTCTCTAACCAGCTAGGTACCCAGGGGCAAAACTATCATCTTTTTTCCCTCTTAGTTTTCACAACTGTCAAATAGATTTTATAGAAAATGAGTAGTTGAGAGAATCACATGAAAGGGTGTATTGAAAACAAATTTGTCAAATTTCAATTGAACTACAAATGCCAGTGACTATCTCATATTCAGTGTCCACTGGCCTGAGACGGAAGTGACCTCTGAGTACACTGAAGAAATAGAAACTGACAAAACAGAAAGTAGTTCTTTATAGGGGAATGTGAGCAAAGACTCCAGGTAAATGGTATTTTACCTCTCAAAAGTCTTTCTTTAATTGCATTGAAATGACTCAGTTTGCTTGGAATTAAATTTGATTGGAATGCATAGGCATACCCCCATATATTCTGGATCAGGCCTTTCTCATGGTTGCAGAAAATATGTGGATGGCATATAATAAATAGGCTGGTGTTTTCTCTCTCAGATCAATTTATGCAGCTTTCCTGTTTTCTAAGATAATGAGGAACAGAGCATGCATTATTTCACATCTGCAGGTAACATTAAGTCGCTAAATTATTTTTCAATTTCCTTCCCATCAAGCCCCTTACCAGACTTGCTGCACAGGTAAAAGATGAGCTTAAATTTAGGCTTGTTCCATTTCATTCTCTTTTTATGTGAGGATGCAGTGTAAGAACCAACTGAGTAAGGAAAACATCACTACTCAAATATTTCTGAAACTGAGCAATTAGTCTCTGAATAGTTTAAAATGTACCATTTTTATTTTTATGTATTGTTGTTTATTTTTTGCTTATGAAAGTTTGAAAAATTATAAAAGAGCTAGTCTCAGTACAAAGGATAGGATATACTCAGATGATCTCTACTATTTTTTTTTCAGATGTTCCAATGTAAAAGCTACCGATGCCTGAAACAACCATATTTCCACATTATGGATATTTATATAGCTTGGTGCTGTGTTCTTTATGAGAAAAGGAATTAAAACTTCAAAAGAGGCTTGATCTGGGAACTTGTAATTCAAGCTTCTTGGGACAAAAAGTTTGCACTGTGTGACCATTTTTACTTTAAACGAAAATACATATTTTCCCAACATGCCATTTCAGTTCCACAAAGAGGGGCAGTCAGGAGACTTTATGGTGAAATGTTTAAAGAGAACCTTGAACATTAGCCAAAAATATGCCTGTAAGCTCTCTTAAAACAACTCAGATCCAAGATTTTACTTGCTTGTTAGGCTTGTAAGGGACTCAGGCAGGCTTTCATAAAGAAAGAGAAATTCCTTTCTAGGTTATGACTCTAATGGCTTCATGAATTATTTAAAATAAAAACTAGAGTGAGGAGGCTCGTGGTTTCGAAAAAGACCCTGGAAAGAAAGGTAGCATACTTTGGGAGAGATAACTCAGCAAGAGAATGCAAAGAGAACTTAAATGTGATGTAAATAAAACACTGGGTAAAGGAAATATTTTTACAAACAGTGATTTAAACGAAATCTCCCAGAATCTCTTTGTATGGCCAGAGCCACACAAGAGCTGCAAACAGGTCTTGAGGACCAGGGCTGGAACAGGGATAGATCAGTTCTTGTGGTTTCCTTGGTTACTCAGACAGAAAAGAATCTGCCTGCAATGTGGGAGATGCAGGTTCAATTCCTGGGCCAGGAAGATCCCCTGGAGATGGGAATGGCAACACCTCAGTATTACTGCCTGGTGAATTCCGTGTACAGAGGAGCCTAGTGGTCTATATAGTTCATGGGATTGCAAAGAGTCGGGAATCACTGAATGACTAACGCTTTCCCTTACTTCAGTTCTCTGCCTTGGTGATCGTTAGAGCTGACCATTACTTGCGGTCAGTCTGCTGTTCCTGACCCTGAAAGAGGGGTTCCTGGTGGCTCTCAGGTGAGAGGAGGATCCCATGGATTGAGGATAGCACATTCAGAGCCTCAAATCAACCACTCAAATCCCTTCCACCCCAAGTCCAACTCAGATGTCACTTCTCCAGTGAGTGAAAGTGAAAGTCGCTCCCTCGTGTCCGACTCTCTGCAACCCCATGGGCTGTACAGTCCATGGAATTCTCCAGGCCAGAACACTGGAGCGGGTAGCCTTTCCCTTTTCCAGGGGATCTTCCCAACCCAGGGATCAAACCCAGGTCTCCCGCACTGCAGGCAGATTCTTTACCAGTTGAGCCACAAAGGAAGGCCTCTCCTGTGAAAATGTCACTATTTTCCCACAGAGCAGGAGTCTCTGACCTAGATTCCTCCTGCCATTGACCTGCATCTCTATACCCTGTTGTGCTTTATTCAGTGGGCAGGGCCTTTAGGATCTGAACCTGTACCTACACGTTTTTATCATTTTCTCCCCACAAAGAATTCAGTGCATTAGTGTGCGTAGAATAGGTACTCAACAAGTTTGAGTTTAATCACATGAAATGAATTCAACCCAAATTTACACAGAATAGAATGCCCCGTAGGGAAGCATTTAAACATAAGCCCCCAGCCTTGGGTGCAATTCTGTATCCCCTGCTCTTAAAATGTGTCTGTCTTATGGGAGGGATTCTGTAAGGATTTGTCAAATGAATGTTATTAAACATGTAAGATTCACCCATGGAGAAGAAAATGGCAACCCACTCCAGTATTCTTGCCTGGAGAATCCCATGGATAAAGGAGCCTGGTGGGCTATAGTCCATAGGGTCTCAAAGAGTCGGACATGACTAACTAACACACACACACACACACACACACACAAGATTCACCTAACTTTCCATGTGTGCAGTCAGAACTTGGTCCTGTAAGGAGAGTCTGTAGGAATGAAATACAGTGCTTGTTCTTGAGAAATGGAATGTGTGTGTACATGTGTGCATGTGTGTAAACTCAGTCACGTGCAACTCTTCATGACCCCAGGGACTGTAGGCCCCCAGACTCCTCTTTCCATGGAATTTTCTGGGAAGGGACACTGGAGTGGCTGCCATTGTCTGCTGCCTGGGGTCTTTGTGACCCAGGGACCGAACCTGCTTTCCTTGCGTCCCCAGCATTGGCAGTGAGATTCTTCACCAGTGCAGAATCTGAGAAGCCCAAGAAATGTAATATTTCCTGCCAAATTCAGAAAAGAAAAAAAAAAAAAAAACCTGCTCTCTATCCAGCCTTCAGACTGCAGTCACTCCCAACGATAAGCCCTGAGACAACTCAGGATGTGAAAATACCACATACTGGCCCCAGGTAGCTGAGCTGCACATCAAAGGAATGATTTCAGTGAGCCTAGACTCTTGCATCTTCCCATACACAAAAAAGCCCTAAATTCCTTAACTTGAGATATCTGGTTTTCTTTAATTAACAATAACCTTTTGATGTTCCCTGACGACCTGCCCTTTGTTGTAAACTCCTGTATTTCCTAGCTCCCCCTTGCCTCCTTGGAGCAGTTTCTCAGAGCTACCCGAAATGCTGTCTTCTGGGCCGTAATCATCAATTTGCTCCAAGTAAAACTTAAATTGCAACTCTCATTTTATACATTTTTTTCAACATTCTCAAGAAGTTTTAAAGCTCAAGGATCGACAGACATGAAAACAGCAGAAGTAACCTGGTGACAGAAGGTAACAAAAGCTGGGAATTAACAAGGTAACTGTCATGAAAAGGAAGGGAATTAGGCACAGATAATGCATGGCTTTCAGAAAAGAGTCCCAACACCCCAACCCTATACTCAAGAGTTTAAAGGAAGAAAAGATAGAATTCAAGGAAAGGAAAAAAAAAATGAAATTCAAGAGAAAAGAATATTTTCAAACTCGCAGAAGGAGAAGCTAGATTACCATCACATGTAGATGGTTTGAGTAAAGCAGAAAATATAAAGAACATGTGTGTTTGGGTAATTCTTTGTTTATAATTTGATGGAAAGACAGAAGGAATCAAGTCTGCTGTTGGATAATTGAAAGTCTGGAGAAAAACTGAAAGCAATATTTATGAATTATTGTTTCAGTGATTTTATCTAGGTTGACCCAAAAACAATCAAAATGGCCCCTCCGCAAAAGAGATTATAATGAATTCATGACCAGTGGGTAAAAGTGAATAGAAGAGGATGGCCAACCTACCCAAATGGGAGCATTAAGGGCTCAGATCCCTTAAAAAATAAAGGACTGGGTCATCTCTCCAGATAAAGAACAGACAACTTGAGAGATTTTTTTTTGAAGGCAAAATGGATCAGCAAACAATTAGTGCAGGAAGAAAGCACACATAGCAGCTATAGCCTTTTGAGCAATTACAGATGCGAAGACTGCAGTTCCTACCCAATATTCTCTCAGTGAATTTATTTCCATTAATAACAATGACAATAATAATAAGCTGAAATCAACTGAAAATACCAAATCAACATAGAAATAAATAAGTTTTTAGATGAAAATTGCTCTCCATGTGATAATTAGCATTTCATCATGGAATTTTATAAATTGAATTTTTTTTAAAAAATTCTCTTCCAGAGGAAGAGACAGAATAGAGAAAGGTCACCTTAAAAAGAACTCAGGTCACACTGTCATCAGTCTTCTCATCGGCACCATGAATAGAGGTGTTAGAACACAAAAAACACCGTCACCACCACAATCAACAAAACGGTCTTTAAGGCACGTAGTGTAAAGAAACACGAGTGCAGAGCTCTATGCCTGGGTAATGTAGCAACTAATTGTGAGGGCCATGTGAAGATATTTTAAAGTAGCCAAAGGCTCTGTAGAAATCACCTCCTATACATTATTTCTTGGGAAATTACTCAGGAATGCATTTGGAAAACAATGTTAAAATTCGGAAAAGAAAAATATTTGGAGTATAAGAATAGACGACTCCAGGGGGTCTTCCTGAGCTAGGGATCAAACTCATGTGCCTTGGTCTCCTACATTGACAGGCAGGATTCTTTATCCCAAGAGCCATCTGGGAAGGCCCCTAGAAAAAAGCAAGAGGCAAGAAGCCGCTGAGCTATAAAAGCATCTTAAGGACAAATGGGATGGAAAAATTTTGGAAGGAAGAATTGGATTTTAGAAAATTAAGACAAAATGATCAAGGTTCTGGATAATTTTGGAGGAACAGTGAAGAAAATAGAATGTTTTGTATCAACCAATAGGAAGAAAGCCATAAGAAACACTGGAGGGAAAGAAAATGGAAAAGCCTGTATAAGAAAGTAAAATACGGAATTAACTGAAAGAAGAAAAGAGAATTCCTTAGTGTTAAACACGAGGGAAAATCTTTGACTTGCCAGAGGGGTGTTGAATTATGCAGATAAGGTGACTCACACACATGGTTTACAGTAAGCAGTATCTACCTAGACCTAACATTACATCCAGGCAATACATATCTTGCAATAGTGTAAACACTGTTTTTATTTTCAGCATTTATCTTCTAGAATCGGCACAAACTTCACAGATGGAAAACAAGTGTGGTTTCATAACAGAATGAAAATCTTAACTTCCATAAAAATGTATAGGTGCCTAAAAACAGGAAGTGAAATGTAGACCCAGACATGGAACAACTGACTGGTTCAAAATTAGGAGAGGAGTACAAGGCTGTACACTGTCACCCTGCTTATTTAACTTCTAAGCAAAGTACATCAGGTGAAATGCTGGACTAGATGAATCGAAAGCTGGAATCAAGATTGTCGGGAGAAACAACCACCACAGACATGCAGATGACACCACTCTGATGGCAGAAAGTGAAGAGGAAGGAAAGAGCCTTTTGATGAGGGTTAAAGAGGAGAGTGAAAAGCTGGCTGGAAACTCAACAGTCAAAAAACTAAGATCGCGGCAGCCAGTCCCATCACTTCACGGCAAACAGAAGGGGGAAAAGTTGAAACAGTGACAGATTTTATTTTCTTGGGCTCCAACAGTGACTGCAGCCATGAAATTAAAAGACAGTTGCTCTTTGGAAGAAATGCTATAACAAATCAAGACAGTGTATTAAAAAGCAGAGATACTACTTTGCCAACAAAGGTCCATATAAGTCAAAGCAATGGTTTTTCCAGTAGTAATGTAGAGATGTGAGAGTTGGACCATAAGGAAGGCTGAGTGACAAAGAACTGATGCTTTCCAATTGTGATGCTGGAAAAGTCTCTTGACAGTTCCTTGGACTACAAGGAGATTAAACCAGTCAATCCTGAAGGAAACCAACCCTGAATATTCATTGGAAGGATTGATGCTAAAGCTGAAGTTCCAGCACTTTGGCCACCTAATGCAAAGAGATAACTCACTGGAAAAGGCCTTGATCCTGGGAACGACTGAAGGCAAAAGGAGAAGAGGGTGGCAGAGGGTGAGATGGTCCGACAGCATTACCGACACTATAGACATGAATGAGCTAACTCCAGGATATAGTGGAGGATGAAGGAGGGGTGCTACAGTCCATGGAATTGCAGAGCTGGACGTGACTTAATGACTCAACAACAAAAACAATGGGAAGTAGAATGTCGACGGGTGCACTGGGCTGACTGCTGGCCTCTAAATTATGTCCATGTCCTAATTCCTGGAGCCTCTGAATATCACCTTATCCTTCAGAAAAAAAGAAGTGTGATTAAATAAAGGATGTAGGGGGAGAAGCTTATCCTGGATTACCTGGGTACCTGGGTGGACCCTAAACGCAGTCCTTATAAGATGGACATAAGGATCCTTATAGGAAGGAGGAAAGGAAGTTGAGAAACAGCAGGAGATGTAGTGTGACTGTGGGAGGCAGAGACTAGACGGATGCTGCCACAGGAAAGGACCACCTGGAGCCACCAGGAGCAGGAGGAGGCAAGGACTAGACAAAGATCAGGGGTAAGGCAAGGGGGACTACTTTTAGTCATGTAGTGTTGGAAGACCTAGACAGAGCAACTGGGCAAGAAAAGAAATAAACAGCATCCAAATTGGAAAGGAAGAAGTAACACTGTTGCTATTTGCAGATGACAAGACACTGTGTATAGAAAACCCCAAAGTCCCCCTCAAGAAACTGTTACAACTAATAAACAGTTTGATAAAGTTGTAGGATACAAAATCACTACAAAAAAATCTATCACATTTCTATAAAAGAGTAATAGATTATCATAAAGAGAAATTAGGAAAACAATTCCATTGACAATTTCATCAAAATTGAACCGAGGTCTCTTGCATTGCAGGAAGATTATTCACCAACTAAGCTATCAGGGAAGCCCATAAAATACCTACAAATAAACTTAATCAAGAAAGTGAAAAACCTGTATATTGAAAACTATAAGACATTAATGAAAAAACTGAAGCAGACACAAATAAATGGAAAGATACATCATGCTTATGGATTAGAAGAATTAAATTGCTAAAATGTCTATACTACCTAAGGCAATCTATAGAATCAATGCAATTCCTATCAAAATTCCAGTGGCATTTTTTACAGAAATAGAACAAGCAACCCTAAAATTTGTATAGAACTATAAAAGACCACAAATAGCCAAAGCAAGCTTGAGGAATAAAGGCACACCCCTGATTTCAAATTATATTACGAAGCTATAGTAACTAAAATAAGATGGCACTGGCATGAAAACAGATTCCTAGATCAAAGGAACAGAATAAAGGGCCCAGAAATAAACCCAGGCATATATGATATGGTCAGTTAATTTGTGACAGTGGAGTCAAAGATATACAACGTGGAAAGAACAATCTTTTCAAAAAATGGTGTTGGGAAAAGCTGAGCAGCCATATACAAAAGAATGGAAATGGACCACTCCTTACACCATGCAAATAAATTAACTCAAAATGGATCAAAGACTTGAATGTAAGCCCTGAAAACATGAAATTCCTAGAAGAAAACATAGGCGGTAAGCTGCTTGACATAAGGCTTGGTGATGATTTTTTGAGTCAGACACGAAAAACAAAAGCCACAAAAGCAAAAACAAACCAATGGGATGACATCGAACTAAAAAGCTACTGCATAGCCAAGGCAGCCAGCAGCAAAAGAAAAGGCAGCCTACTGAATGACAGAAAATAATTGCAAATCATCTGTCTGGTAAGGGACTAATATCCAAAATAAATAAAGAACTCATACAATCAATAGCAAAATGGCCCAGAGAGCAAAACGTCTGAATACATGTTTTTCCATGAAAGATGCACCGAAGGCCGACAGATACATGAAAATGTGCTCAACATAAGTAGTTATCAGGGAAATGCAAATCAAAACCACAATGAGCTATCACCTCAAACTTGTTAGAATAACTAGTACCAAAAAGACTCGAACTAACAAGCCTTGGTGAGGAGGTGGGGAAAGGGGAACAGTTGTGCACTACTGGCGGTAATATAAAGTGGGGTAGCTACTATAGAAAGCAGTATGGAGGCTCTTCAAAAAAATCAAGAATGGGACTACCATATGATTCAGAAATTCCACGTCTGAGTATTCATCCAAAGAAAATAAAAACAATAACTCAAAAAGACATATACACCCCATATTGCTTGCAACCTTATTTACAATAGAAAAGATACGGAAACAACTTAGAGTGTTATCGATGCAGAAATGGATAAAGTAATTGTAGCATATACACAAACCCAATGGGATGCCATTCAGTCATAAAAACAAATGAAATCTTGCCACTTGTGACAACATGGAAGGACCTCGAGGACATTAGGCTGAGTGAAATGAGTTTAAGACAAATACCAGATGATCTCTTTTATCCCTGGAGCCTAAAAGTAAATACATATTTTTTTAACAAGCAAAGCTCATAAACACAGAAAACAGATTGGTGGCTGCCGGATGGACAAGAGGGAAAGGTGGATAAACTTTCTGTTTTTCTTTAGCTTAAATAAATCGAACTTTTTAAATGGCGAAAGTTAATATACTTAAGTAGGTAGATATATATGATCTAACATAAAGTCTTCAATACACTTAAGAAAGCAAATCCAATTAATATGATTTTATTTATTGTTAAGGGCTTCCCAGGGGATGCTAGTGGTAAAGAATCTGCCTGCCAATGCAAGAGACATAAGGGATGCAGGTTCAATCCCTGGGACAGGAAGATCCCTGGAGGAGAGCATGGCAATCTACTCCAGTATTCTTATGTGGGAAATTCCATGGACAGAGGAGTCTGACAGGCTATGGTTCATAGGGCTGCAAAGAGTTGCACACGATTGAAGCAAAAAATTCTGCATTTATTGTTAAACATCAAATTAGAAGGTGTGTATGTATGTGTGGGCTCAGTCATGTCCAACTGTTTACTACCCCATGGACTGCAGCCTGCTAGGTTCCTCTGTCCATGGAATTTTCCAGGCAAGAATTCTGGAGTGGTTTGAAATATAATCATATATGTGCATATATACATATATATATGAATGAAAGAAAGTGAAAGTGAAGTCGCTCAGTCCTGTCCGACTCTTTGCGACCCCGTGGACTGTAGCCCACCAGGCTTTCCTGCCCATGGGATCCTCCAGGCAAGAATACTGGAGTGGGCGGCCATTTCCTTCTCCAGGGGATCCTCCTGACTCAGGGACTGAACCCAGGTCTGCCCCATTGCAGGCAGGCGCTTTACCCTCTGAGCCACCAGGGAAGCCCATACATATATATACTCATACTCATATGTGTTTAATGGCCTCCTTGGTGGCTCAGCTGGTAAGGAATCTGCCTGCAATGCGGCAGACTCAGGTTCAATCCCTAGGTCAGGAAGATCCCCTGGAGGAGGGAAGAGCCGGCTACCCACTCTGGTACTCTTGCCTGAAGAATTCCATGGAGAGAGGAGCCTGGTGGGCTACAGTCCATGGGGTGGCAAAGTCGGACACGACTGAGCGAGCACCTAACGCGTATACACACACATGTATAGATGTATATGTGTGTACATGAACATGTGTATACACTTATAAACACACACACACACACATGTTCACAATGTAACCGGAATAGGAAAAATTTCTGCAAAAACATAGACCCAACTGTCAAGTTTGTGGAATGAAATTAAGCACATGTCAGAGGAGAGGTGAAATAATGTAAAATTTCCAAGATTTTTCCCTACTTTAATACTCTTTAAACATGAAAAGGCATTTCTTTGTTATTTCTTAATTAAACATGAAAAGGCAAAACTAAAGATGGATTAAGAAATACAAGTTAAGGAAGGAGAGAGACACCTTGCAGCAACTCTGACTGAGCCTCACGCTGGGAAGCATCCCCTTGATAAGACCATCTCTGAGGTCATCAGCTGCTCTTTCTCAAGCACTAATTGCAATCTAAGCAAAACAGGCATGGTATCAGTTGATTCCCATTATAATAATAGCCCATGATTCTCAATTTATATACAAGGAGATGGAGTTTTAGAAAAATAAATTATCCAGAATCTCACTTTCACAGGCCAAGTGTTAAAATCCAGGTCGCTGGATTTTAACAAGCCCTTTGCTTGTTCTGTGCTATGTGGTTGCCCAGAAAAGTATTCACTTTGGGCGACGTGTATGGAAGGTTGACTTCACTTCAGAAAATCTCTTGTCATTATCTTCAAAAACGTGAACAGGGATCCATATATACCAATACTACTGAAACACGAACACTAAGAAAATGCAATCTCAAGGAAAGAAAGAAAAATAGGTTAAGAACTTATACTTTGCTAGAAAGCATAAGTGTATTCCAGCGTTCAAGAAGTGAAACTCAAAACTGCTACAATTTATATTTTACCATAGATCTATAATCCTGAGAGTATTTTTGTATAGTTCTATTAAAATAATACATAAAAATATGTATTTCAAAAATGTTGTTTATCTTTTCATAGATAAAAAAGCAGCAAATACATTGAGAAATAGTTTAAGAGCCTAGAAACATAAAGTAATATTGTCAAAAATCCAGAAAAAATAAGAAATAAAATCAGTATAGTAAAATAATATTTAGTAAGAGTTTATTGTGCATATGTATTCACAAACTGGGAGCTTTTAAACTCAAACGCACAGGAATCTCAAAGGCAAAACTTAGAGGATGGCTGATAATATGAGAAAGAAAAAGCTGTTTAACCCTTCAGTCAGTCAGTCAGTTCAGTCGCTCAGTCGTGTCCGATTCTTTGCGACTTCATGAATCGCAGCACGCCAGGCCTCCTTGTTCATCACCATCTCCCAGAGTTCACTCAGATTCACGTCCATCGAGTTGGTCATGCCATCCAGCCATCTCATCCTCTGTTGTCCCCTTCTCCTCCTGCCCCCAATCCCTCCCAGCATCAGAGTCTTTTCCAATGAGTCAACTCTTCGCATGAGGTGGCCAAAGTACTGGAGTTTCAACTTTAGCATCATTCCTTCCAAAGAAATCCCAGGGCTGATCTCCTTCAGAATGGACTGGTTGGATCTCCTTGTAGTCCAAGGGACTCTAAGAGTCTTCTCCAACACCACAGTTCAAAAGCATCAATTCTTCGGCACTCAGCCTTCTTCACAGTCCAACTCTCACATCCATACACCACAGGAAAAACCATAGCCTTAATGACTGGTTATTATAATTCAGTTTTCAGATAGCAGGGAATGGGTTAAAAGTAATTATCATATCCCACTTTAGGAAAATGACATTTTAATGATTACTAGAGATATATTCTGAGAAAAACTTTTCTTTTATTTATAAAATAAGGTAGATTTAGCTTTGTTTATATGGCTTAAATGATTTTGTCTGCTCAGGGAATTCTCAAACCTGATCTCCATTTTGCATTTAATTTTAATAATACAATTCAGTTCAGTTCAGTTCAGTCACTCAGTCATGTCCGACTCTTTGAGACCCCATGAATTCCAGCACACCAGGCCTCCCCGTGCATCACCAACTCCCGGAGTTCACCCAAACTCTTGTCCATCAAGTCAGTGATGCCATCCAGCCATATCATCCTCTGTCGTCCCCTTCTCCTCCTGCCCCCAATCCCTCCCAGCATCAGAGTCTTTTCCAATGAGTCAACTCATTGACCAAAGTACTGGAGTTTCAGCTTTAGCATCATTCCTTCCAAAGAACACCCAGGGCTGATCTCCTTCAGAATGGACTGGTTGGATCTCCTTACAGTCCAAGGGACTCTCAAGAGTCTTCTCCAACACCACAGTTCAAAAGCATCAGTTCTTCGGTGCTCAGCTTTCTTCACAGTCCAACTTTCACATCCATACATGACCACTGGAAAAACCATAGTCTTGACTAGACAGACCTTTGTTGGCAAAGTAATGTCTCTGCTTTTGAATATGCTGTCTAGGTTGGTCATAACTTTCCTTCCAAGGAGTAATTGTCTTTCAATTTTATGGCTGCAATCACCATCTGCAGTGATTGGTACCAGAAATCTCAAAATTATTTTTTCTTTTACTTGATAACTATCCGTAGTAAATTAGTATATTCTTTATAAAACTCTTGGCAATTGTCACAATTAATGGATAATCTGTCTTTAAATTCTTTTTAAAATATAGGCCACATTTGGGAGTACTGATTTGTTTTTTTATATATATACCTATGTGAATCTCAGTAATAAACTGTTTTCTTCCTCATTCCATTTCTTCAATTTTAAGTCCTAAACCCACAGGAGATAAATGAGTTTTAAGACTTATGTAACTCTTTCTTTTTCTATGATCCAATGGATGTTGGCAATTTGATCTCTGGTTCCTCTGCCTTTTCTAAATCTAGCTAAAAGATCAGGAAGTTCACGGTTCACGTATTCCTGAAGCCTGGCTTGGAGAATTTTGAGCATTCTTTGAACATTCTGTGGCATTGTCTTTCTTGAGATTGGAGTGAAAAATTACCTTTTCCAGTCCTGTGGCCACTGCTGAGTTTTCCAAATTTGCTGGCATATTGAGTGCAGTAGTTTCAGCATCATCTTTCAGGATTTGAAAGAGCTCAGCTGGAATTCCATCACCTCCACTAGCTTTGTTCATAGTGATGCTTCCTAGGGCCCACTTGACATCACATTCCAGGATGTCTGGCTCTAGGTGAGTGATCACAGCATCGTGATTATATGGGTCATGAAGATCTTTTTTGTATAGTTCTGTGTATTCTTGCCACCTCTTCTTAATATCTTCTGCTTCTGTTAGGTCCATACCATACCAAAGCTTTTGACTGTGTGGATCACAATAAACTGTGGAAAATTCTTCAAGAGATGGGAATACCAGACCACCTGACCTGCCTCCTGAGAAACCTGTATACAGGTTAAGAAGCAATAGTTAGAACTGGACATGGAACAGACTGGTTCCAAATCAGGAAAGGCGTACATCAAGGCTGCTTATTTAATTTATACCCAGAGTACACCATGCAAAATGCCAGGAAGGATGAAGCATAAGCTAGAATCAAGATTGCTGGGAGAAATCTCAATAACCTCAGATATGCAGATGACACCACCCTTATGGCAGAAAGTGAAGAAGAGCTAAAAAGCCTCTTGATGAAAGTGAAAGAGGAGAGTGAAAAAGTTGGCTTAAAGGTCAACATTCAGAAAACTAAGATCATAGCATCCGGCCCCATCACTTCATGGCAAATAGATGGGAAAACAATGGAAACAGTGACAGACTTTATTTTCTTGGTCTCCAAAATCACTGCAGATGGTGACTTGCAGCCATGAAATTAAAAGACTCTTGCTCCTTGGAAGAAAAGTAATGACCAACCTTAGACAGCATATTAAAAAACAGACATTACTTTGCTGACTAAGGTCCATCTAGTCAAAGCTATGATTTTTCCGGTAGTCATGTATGGATGTGAGAGTTGGACTATAAAGAAAGTGAAAGTGAAGTTGCTCAGTTGTGTCCGACTCTTTGCAACCCTATGGATGGTAGCCTACCAGGCTCCAGGTCCATGGGATTTTCCAGGCAAGAATACTGGAGTGGGCTGCCATTTCCTTCTCCAGGGGATCTTCCTGACCCAGGGATCGAACCCAGGTCTCCTGCATTGCAGACAGATGCTCTACTGTCTAAGCCATGAGGGAAGACATAAAGAAGGCTGAGCCCCAAAGAACCGATGCTTTTGGACTGTGGTGCTGGAGAAGACTCTCGAGAGTCCCCTGGACTGCAAGGAGATCCAACCAGTCCATCCTAAAGGAGATCAGTCCTGAATATTCACTGGAAGGACTGGATACTAAAGCTGCAGCTCCAATATTTTGGCCACCTGATGTGCAGAACTGACTCACTGGAAAAGACGCTGATGCTGGGAAAGATTGAAGGCAGGAGGAGAAGGGGATGACAGAGGATGAGATGATTGGATGGCATCACCGACTCAATGGACATCAGTTTGAGTAAGCTCTGGAAGTTGGTGACGGACAGGGAGGCCTGATGTTCTTCAGTCCGTGGGGTCACAAAGAGTAAGACATGATTGAGCTACTGAACTGTACTGAACTGAGGTCAGAGTTCCCAATCATCTTGAGTTTTTAGGACATGGTTCTTTAATACCAGAATTCTGTATGATGAAAACGTTACAAACATAGGATAGAAAATTCGGGTAAAACTCCCTGATCATCTATCAAAGTGTAGACAACATAATACACATGCTTAATTTCTCCTAAATCCCTTCTATTACTCAGGGAATGTGCACACTAGGCCAATTATCTCTGTCTGATTTATTTGGCCCATGCTTTACTGAGTGGTAAGCACAAGGCATTAGGAGATATTGAAGTTATTAAAAATGTTAAAAAATAGGAAATCAATAATTACAAATTTCAAAATTCAACTATAGAATGAGGTGTAACATAGTAGTGTTTAAAAGGTCACAATTGTAATTCCCCAGATGCACCCACATTTCATGTTATTACCAAAAATAGAATAAAGTAAAAAAGGATTATATTTAAGGCTTGATTTATTACAGCAGTGGTGACTAAGTGTCTGCCAAAAGTTTAGAATGCACTGAAAATATGGCAGACTTAAATTTTCAGCATAATTAGATCCTTTTGGATCTCTCAGAAATAGCTTACACAAGAAGTACTTAATTTTTTTGGAAGGCCCAGGGACTAAAAACATGTATTAGTAATTAAGAGTTACTGGCAGAAGAAAGAGATGGGGTGTGTAGAGGAAGCATTTGTGCTTCGTATTTTACACCAAGCCAGGAAAGAAAACCCTCTCTTTTAACGTCAAATACAAGTTTGCTTCTTAATTAACATAAATGATGTTATCTAAATTAGCTTCAAACATATTAACACTCATAAACTCTGCAAAATTCCCAGGAACCTGATGACCTTCTCCACAACTTGAAATGCCGTTTTGCCTCTCATTCAGGAGCTGGGCTCTTCCACAGCACACTAATAGCCTAAGCAGACTTCTCAGTAGAGAGCGCGTTTCCAGGAAATAGTCACACCTGGGCACATGTTCCTGGAGTGGATATCTATATCTATTTACTCAAAGGGTTTCAGAAACGCCGGGTTTCAGGCAGCAAAAGATACCTACTTTGTATTCGGAGAAAGGGAAGGATGTTTAAAAGAAAATCAATTTAGGAAC
Organism: Litocranius walleri; assembly: GCA_006410535.1. Taxonomy (NCBI): domain Eukaryota; kingdom Metazoa; phylum Chordata; class Mammalia; order Artiodactyla; family Bovidae; genus Litocranius; species Litocranius walleri. Next base: position 848,428 of record SJYG01000683.1, read on the forward strand.
TAATGTGATGCAAAATGTTATCGTGTGTAGACTTTGTTATGATCCAGGTCCCCACTTTATGGCGTGGGAACCATGGTCTGTATGTCTATAGACAGTGAGTCTATAAGATCGTGTAAGATCACTGTCTTACAGACTCAATGTCAGGACTTAATTAAAGAAGGGCGAACGTTAAAGGTTGAGAAGTTTAAATTCCCTGAAAATAGAAATGCTTTTTTACTGCTTCTCTGAACCCATGAGGAGTTTCACATAAGAACGTTTAACATTTTAACAAAACGTACACATCGCATGCGTGCCTGTGTGCTCAGTCGTGCTTCAGTGACGCCAGGGACTGTAGCCCACCAGGCTCCTCTGTCCATGGGATTTCCCAGGCAGGAACACTGGAGTGGGGTGCCATTTCTTACTCCAGGGACTCTTCCCCACCCAGGGAGCCTGTGTCTCCTGCATTGGCAGGAGCGTTCTTGGACGCTTACTGCCACCTGGGAAGCCCAATTCACGCATTACTTATTTTCTAGAAAGCTCCTAGATTCTAGGTTAACACCATCCCATTCATTTTAAGAATACTGTATATTAACGCATATGTGTGGAATCTGAAAAAAAATGGTATAGACGATCTTATTGGCAAAGCAGAAGTTGAGAGACAGATGTGGAGAATGAACAATAAGCATATGGACACCAAGGCTGGGGGGGTGGTGAGTGGGATGAATTGGGAGACTGGGACTCTTATATATACATATATGCACTATTGATATTATGAATCAAATAGACAGCTAATGAGCGCCTGCTGTACAGCCCAGGGAGCTCTGCTCAGCACTCTGAGTGACCCAAATGGGACGGAAATCCAAAACAGAGGGGGTACATATGTATGTACAGCTGATTTACTTGGCTGTACGAGCAGAAACTAACACATCATTGTAAAGCAATTATACTCTAATCATTTTTTTAAAGAGTATTTAGAAAAATACTAGACCAAGAGCCAGCATATGGTTAAATCGAAATTGTGGAGCAAAGAATGCGTTCAGTCTCAGCAAAGTGGTATGCCACCCCAGGTGCATCCTCCTTCAAGATGTTGTTCAAAGGAGCTAGAATCCTGGTGAGAAAATTGTCTGGCAAGGCAACAGGAAGCAAAATGCGAAGGAGACCACAAAGCAAACGAGTTCGCTTCTTGAGTCTTGTCAACATCCAGGAAAATCTGGAAAATCAGGAAAACCCAGGCTGTGTCAAGAAGCACTGCCTGCATTAGAAAGCGCCAAGTCCCTGGCACGCGACGTCCAAGGAAGTTCAGAACCATCTCCCAAAGCTAGCTGTGGAGGCTCAGTTCCCATCTCCTCTCTGTAGAGGCACCGGCTACCCAGTGGGCTGTGGTGGGTACACAGGTCAGTTCGTACACCTGTGAGCCTGGTCCCAAGCTGCAGCTCTTCCAGAAACATCCTCTGGTGTTCCCAACAACTGCTCGTCACCCTTCCAGGCCTGGATCAAACTTTACCACCTTGAGGACACATCCCTTGAGATTTAGGCAACGCGAGTCACTTAGTTCTTTGTGTGTGAGGTACTGTTCACTCTATATCTCTTCCTGACCTCTCAGCAGACAGTGTAGAGGGCAAGGAAATTATATTATTCATCTGTGAATTCTCCAAATTTAGCATAGCATTTATCAAAGTGCTCTTGAGGGTATCATTAGGTTATATATATATTTTTAAAACTCAAAATATGCTTGAAAAAATGCTCCATTAAGCAAAATTAAACAGGTTTATTTCCTACAGGACTTCTCAGAATTCCCAGTATGCTAATTTACACTAGTTTACATCTGATATTGCTAGGGATCACGTGTGCGTGCTCAGCTTGCTCAACTGTGTCCGACTCTGTGTGGCCCCGTGGACTGTAGCCTACTGGGCTCCTCTCTCCATGGGATTTCCCAGGCAAGCATAATTAACTGGGTTGCCATTTTCTCTGCAAGGTGATTTTCCTGACCCAGGGATCAAACCCCCATCCCCTGAATTGGCAGGCAGATTCTTTACCACTATGCCTCCTGGGAAGAAGAGGTTGTCACCACCTATCTGTGATTTCTATTAATAAAAATACACGTAAGTGGGAAGATATAATATTAACTATTGCTCTTAGCATAATTTCCTGGATTTTAGTCCTTGGGTTACAGAATCTTATTTAGAAGAAATCTTTCTTATAGAATATACTTTGCCAGATGCTGTCATAAGCATATGTTAGATACTTCAAAATGTTTGTTAAATAAATAAGGAAATGGTTATTTTTTATACTATAAACTATTTACTTTATCATAGAGTTTTTTGAATTTCTCTGTGGAAATCCTGCTCGGTGGTTGACCTGCTCACTTGGAAAATGACTATTTCTGCTTTTCCTGGGCAATGGATTTCATGGCAAATCATACAGCTTGTCCGTGTCTCTGTTTTCCTGGGTCTGGAGCAGGTAATAATCGCCTCCATGGTGTCTGAGCACAGTTTTGAAGTGCTCTGTCTTGTTGAAGTGCAACTTGCAGTGAAGACATGTGATTATTGACTGAAGCCATTATATAAAATAATAACCGCTTGCTCTGGTCTGGATAAAAAAGTCTAGGCTGTGTCATTTTGCCTGAGATATAATCACTATTTTTGGCCATTGTGAATAAGCCTTTCATTTTGGTTTAGTGGGAGTTCTTATTATGAGCAAACCATTTCCTTAAAAAAAATTAATAAATAAATAAGTCTCCTTACCCTAAACTGTCTACCATAACCAATTCTTTCAAAGTCACTGGGAAAAAAAAGACATATTTTCTGACTTTGGTGTCTGGCTCAAGATCTTTCTAAGTTCTTTTAATATATTTAATTAAAACCCTCAAAAAAATCACATGAAACACATTTCTAAAGCCCTATAATCTAGGCTATTTCTAGGAGCCATCACCTTACTATAGAAAAACACTCTTAACCAGCTGCCAATGAAGGATCGCTTAGAAATGTGTTGGGTTCAGTTTCTCCAGGCCTGGTTTTTCATTGCTTCTTATTTCACTGTGGGTGTTTCTTAGGCTTTTAAGCTAGCCATTAGCCCCATAATTAAAAGATCTTTCGAAGAAAGAAAAACAAACCATTTTATTGCATAATTTTGCATTTTTCATTCTACTACAAATTAAATACATATTTATTTCTGTTGTCAGTAATAAATAAGTAAGCGTTTAGTTAGTTCTTCAGCGCATATTTCTAAATAAATTGATTAGACCAGGTAGCGCCATTTCACACTAAGGGAGCTTGTTGGCAAGAATATCTGGTCCTGGGATATTTCAATTCCCCACCTGGAGGCTAAACTTCTAAACTGTTTATCTGCTGCCATGGTCTTTGTTCTTTGTATTTCCTGGCAAGTGGTATCCGTGGAGAATAATTACTGCAATAAAACAATCAAATTCCATTGTATGTGGTCAACTTTAAGGGAGGGCGTGTGAAACCAACATAATTTCATTCATACGCACTAAATGAAAATGATTGAATTTGGATTCTATGGCTCATCTGGTAAGTATTAGCATTTACTGCAGATCTGCTGTGTGCCAGGCAGTGATCTAGGCACCAAAGACACAGCAGTGAACTGAACTGCCACAAGCTCCTCCCTGATCAAACTTGCTCGTGCTCTGCAGCCCAGCAAAATACGCTTTTCCTCCTGTTTCACTTGCTCTGGAATGAGAAAAATGATCATGTTAAGCTCCATAAAACTGAGCAGAGACTCAGGTTATGATTTATGGGGGGAAATGAAATGATTTCACTCCCATTACAGTGGCTTGAAGTTCATTTGTACACAAAGTGAGCGCATACGCCTGACCATGCTCACCGAGTTAGACAGACTGTACACTGTTTCCCAGCCACCCAGGCAGTTCTTCAGTAACAGATGACCCTGCGTGACATTTCCACTCAACACTATTTCTGATCCTTGCTCTGATTTCTCACATATAAATAAACACAGTGTGTATATCCCAATCTTCCAATTTGCTGACTTACATAAAATAGAAACTAACAAGAACCTACTGCACAGCACAGGGAACTCTACTCAGTGTTCTTCAATGGCTGTGTAGGAAAAGAATCTAAAAAAGAATGGACACGTATGAGTACATGTGGATATGGGTCTGGGTAGACACACAGTCACTCTTTCATACCTATGTGTGTGTGTATATATGAATATACACACATGCGTTCTTGTTTAGATTCTTTTCCCATATAGCCACTGCAGAGAATATATAGACAGATAGATAACTGACTCACTTTGCTATACGCCTGAAACTAACACAGCATTGTAAACCGACTCTACCCTCCCCCCCCCCCATTTTTTTTAATACACAGGAGACTGGGGATTCATAGAGTGTAATTTTGTCTCAAATAATTCCTCTAGAATTAGTCTGAGCCTTGCTCCCTCCTGATACATGCTGTATTAAGGGAGACCTTAAAATCTCAGACCAATACTATGCGTAAAACAGATAACTAATGAGATCATACTGTATAGCACAGGGAACTCTACTTAATGCTCTGTAATGACTTGAGCTGGAAGGAAGTCCAAAAGGGAGGGGATATATGTATATGAATGGCTGATGCATTTTTCTGAACAGGAGAAACCAACACAACATTGTAAGGCAACTATTCTCCAGGAACATATAACTTGAAAAGCCTTTGTATTTAGATCCAGCATCTCAGAGCCGGAGGTCTTGTCCCCTTTCTCAGTTCTTTGCCCACATGCCCAAGCTGCATCCTCTTCATTCCCAAGAGTCCTTCATCAACGGGGAGAGCACTCAGCGGATATCCAGAGCAGGCTATCATTATGACAAACCACTAAATCACTTACGTTTATAAAACTAGTAGCTTAAAGGTATTTTTTATTTTTTAAAAAGTGAAAGTTTAATTCCACAGAAAGATAAAAAAGTTTCTTTTCCCCACCTCTGACAGCGCTGGCTTCAATCCACTAAATAAGCTGCTCCTTTATTTCGAAATACATCTTCAGATGGATCTGAAGCCCCTGCTTTTCCCTTCTCCTTTAGTAACCTCTCTCGGTTCCTCCATGCTCTTCGCCTGCTCAACTGGAAGATCTAATTTGCCTTCTTTCAAAGTCTATTTCCCTATACTCCTCTCCTGCCCCAGAGAGTTGTCTAAGCAATTATGCCACTTCTCAGCTACTTGACAGTTATAAATAAATGCTTTAATCTATCTGCCTTTGTGTTTGCTAGGAAATGGATCACACTTCCTTCAGAAAGTATAATTAAAGTCTTGTTCTAGTCAAAATAAAATATTACATAACAGTCAGGGAAAGGAATGTACTGAGCTTCCACAAGTGGTAGCCAGTAACAGAAGGGTGTGTGTGTGTGTGTGTGTGTGAATTTTAACACCCTGACAGTCGCCTGAACATTCTATTGGGATTGGCTGGGAAGCCAAATGGGTTTTGGAAATCTTTACATGGGCCACTTACTTCTACTGATGACACTGCAAGTTATCTAAGGCTCATTACTAAGTCAACAAAGGTAGCTGTGACAGAGGCTCCTAAATTTCGTGTCTTTAGACTCTTTGTACATGTAGCTGGCTCACAATGCTGTGTTAGTGTCAACTGTATATATGTCTGTATGTGCCTAGTCGCTCAGTCGTGTCCCACTCCTTGTGGCCCCACGGACTCAGCCCACCAGGCTCCTCTGTCCATGGGATTCTCCAGGCAAGGGTACTGGAGTGGGGCGCCACTGCCTTCTCCAAGGTCCTTAGGGCCTCACTGGTTTTCTGTTTTATATAGAGTAGTGTGTGTACGTTAATCCCAAATGCCTAATTTATCCCTTCCCTCCTTTCCTCTTTAGGAGCCATAAGTTTGCCTTCTAAGTCTGCGAGTTTGTTTCTGTTTTGGGAACAGGTTCATTTGCATCATTTTTCTTTAATTCCATGTGTAAGTGACACCATGTGATGTTGTCTTCAGCTTACTTCTCTTGGAGTGAGAATGTCTAGGTCCGTCCACGGTGCTGCAGATGGCATTGTTTCGTTCCTCTTATGGCTGAGTAGTGATCTGAACGTGCGTTTCATGGTTATGCTTCAGAATCCTCACTCACGTCTTGGAGATGACTGAATCTGATATTCGTTTGTCTCCACCAGAAAATCACCCAAAGAGGGGTCTTCAGGAGCTCGGGTTCTTGCATGCCTGAGGACTCAGCTCATATAGGCACCTGGCTTTCCTTGTCACAGAAAGGATCAAATATTTTCATTTATTTTTAGGCTTTCTATTTTTACTGGGGTATTCCCTGGTGGCTCAGCTGCTTAAGAATCTGCCTGCAATGTGGGAGACATGGGATCGATCCCTGGGTTGGGAAGACCCCTTGAAGAAAGGAAAGGCTACCCATTCCAGTATTCTGGCCTGGAGAATTCCATGGACTGCAGAGTCCATGGGGTTGCAAAGAGTCAGAACGACTGAGCGACTTTCACTGTAGTGGCTTAGCAATGTTGTGATAGCTTCAGGTGGGCCGCAGAGCAGCTGAGTCACACGTTTACATGTATCCCTTCTCCCTCAAACGCCGCTCCCATCCAGGCTGCCAGGTAACACCGAGCAGAGTTTCCTGTGCTTTCGCTGGGTCTGTGTTGGTGATCCACTTTAAATAAAGCCGTGTGTACATGTCCATCCCGAACTCCCTAACTATCCCTTCCCCTGCCCTTTTCTCCAGGCAACCATGACTTCATTCTCTAAGTGTGCAATCAAATATATTCTAAATAACAATAAATCAACTTGGGAACATAGGTCTTGTAAGAATAGTACCCTTCCATGATTTATTTTTCAAAATAAAAAGCCGTGCATTAACTTGTTATCTGTTTATTAGGGTCAAATATATCCTGATTCCAGCTTCATACCTGGATAGTGGATTGACTTCTATTGACTGTGTTTTTAGGAACTCAAAGATTAAAATCTCATTGTACTAGCAATGAGGCAAGGATACAAACAGGTGAAAAATTCACTAAATAGACAGCAATAAAAGTAGCAGTAAAGAACCTAGAACATTCACTGTGTCCAAATATGGATAAGATCAACATAGAGGCAGACGGAGAGAGAGTAAGATGGAGAGAAAAAATGAAAAAGAGTTAAATTATTGGAATAAACCAATCAGAGCATTTTAAGAATTTAAAGGTGCAGGTAAAATTTTGGTAGGCACAGAGGGACAGCGGAAAAGGTGAACTGAGGCCAAAATTTGGAGGCTCTTCAATATGAGGTTTAAGAATTATGGATTTTATTCGATAAACTAGGCGACATTAAATGTGTCTAAGTAGGACTGCAATCATCAAAGTGCTATAGTAAGAAGGGTAGTTTGGTGACCCTGTGGAGGATTACTGCAAATGAGAGGAGCAGGGAGTCTAGGTAGAGTGGCAGTGCCAGCTCAGGAGCAGCCAGTGGTGGGCGCACAGCTCCCCAAGGTGAGAACGGGGGAAAGACACAGGCTTGCGAGTCTCACAGCTACACCGGCTTCTCTGAACACTAACCTTGTAAAATTTGAATTACCGTTGCCTACGAGTACTAGGAGCCAGGAATCCTTGGGTGGGTGCCGTCTTGGAGGCTGGCTATCATATGCACCATTTTTAAAAAATGGAAAATTAAGCGAATGAAGGATAGGCAGAGTAGATAAAGTATAAATATGGGATTGACATGAAGCAAGTAAGCTGAGTATCTTTGTGAATAATGTTTTGATCTGCTGCAAAAAAGACGTAGCATCTTAGTTTTATGAAAAATAAGCCTATAGATAGACCGTAGTAATATTCTAGGATATTGTCTTGGGGTTTTTTTGAATTTTATGCATTGACTTTATTATTAGTGACTTAATTAGGGGATCCGTAAACAAAGGTAGGAATGAATGGGAAGATGCAAAGTCTGACCCAATGCATATCCGAGGTGTGTGTGAGTGAATGATCTGGTTAAACCCTGTAACTCTGAGGTCACAGACCTAGTTAATGCCTGTACAACAGAAGTTAATGTCAGGATTTTGTTCTCAGGCTATTAATATTCACAGGTTGGGATGGTCTTAATATAAGTAAATTAATGAATGAGTAAGTATATCTATATAGAAGACAAGGAAAGCCATATGTGGTCTAATTATGAGTGTTTAATATATTTTTGCTATTAATACATTTCTAAAGTGCTCAATTCCAATGTAAATCTATTTGGATAAATAGCATACAGAGATAAATACCCAGAAATCAAAGTTCTGCATTATTTGATAAGTGCTGACTGCTTATTGAAAATAAGAAGATATGATCTAATTGGTTATGTCTGGGAGTAATGACGGAGAAGGCAATGGCGCCCCACTCCAGTACTCTTGCTTTGAAAATCCCATGGACGGAGGAGACTGGTAGGCTGCAGTCCAGGGGGTCACGAAGAGTCGGACAAGACTGAGCGACTTCACTTTCACTTTCACTTAGATTAGCAAGGGCAACTGGCAACATCCGGAGAGCCTGGGGTTAGTGTCATCTGGGGCCAGGTTAGGCACCTAGTGGGCAGAACCCAGGGTTGGTGCTAAACTGCCTGCAGTCACAGTACAGCATCTCCCAACCCCCAACAGAGAATTCCGGGTCCAAAATGTCAGCAGCACAGAAATGAAGACGCTGCCTTAGAGTGAGACGGTCTGCATCGCTTTCTGTATTTCCTAGCTACATTTGTTTTGTCTTTTTTCCTCAAGATGCTCATATTTCAATAGAAGCATAAATCTTGCTAAATTGGAGAGTAAATATTTTATAATAAATTCTAAAAGAAGGAGAGTGCCTTTAAAACCTACTTAAACAGAATTACTGGAGAGATGCAAGAAAACGATTTTTCTAGTCCTCATGCTTAGAATGGTCACTATATTAAAATGCCTCAATGGCACTACATGAGAAAAATGTATAAAAAAGATGAATCTTGACTATGTTCTATAGGAACTGATCCATCCTCTTTTTTTAAATAGCAAATCAGATGTCCTTTATATAGCTCCACCCTTGAGACGACCCAAAAGTCACGACAGACAAGGAGAAGATAAGTGAGTGGCATTGCAGATTCTCTGGTTCTCTTGAGGCAAAATAATACCCGGACTAAAAGTTTGTTTCTTTTCTCAAGGTCAACCCGCATCATGGATGTCTCTTTTATCCTGTTATCTGTCTCCCTACCCTCCTATAACGATTACCCAGATAAAGTACTGAAAAGAAATCGAGAAAGATCTGGGGTAATAAAGGTGATGTTTCTCATATTTCAAGAAGGTCCTGGGTCATTTCCATCTTCTGAAACCTCAGCTTCATTAATAAATAAATAAATAATAAAATAGGCAGTATTGCCAAAAGAAACTGTGTTTTACTGTCATAATTTAGAAAATTACCACTTTTGTCCAAATAATACAAATAATATTGTTCACAGAGATATTAGATTTATAAAACTATCAACTTATAGTCTATCTCAGAGAGTATGCTTTGAAACTGTGATGTTGGAGAAACTCTGATGCTAAAACTGAGGCTCCAGTCCTTTGGCCACCAGATGCGAAGAGCCAGCTCCCTGGAAAAGACCTGACGCTGGGAAAGACTGGGGGCGGGAGGAGAAGGGGGCGACAGAGGATGAGAGGGCTGGATGGCACCACCGACTCGATGGACATGAGTTTGAGCAAGCTCCAGGAGATGGTGAAGGACAGGGAAGCCTGGAATGCTGCAGTCCATGGGGTCTCAAAGAGATGGACACGACTGAGGAACCCAACAGCAAGGACAGAGTAAATGAGATGATGGGACCAGGTTTAAAGTTGCATGAGTAAAAAAAAAAAGTCTTCTTTCAAACCTGAGACTTCATCTTCAGAATGTATCTTGATCATCTCAAGTTAGTACTGAAATGTCTACATTTGTTAACTGAGTTAGTTATTAGTGAAAATGGAGGCGTTCCCTCCCACCTGAACCCTCCTGGGCTCTGCAGGAAGCAGGAAAGATGGAGAAGAGCACTTAGAAATGGCAGGTGGGCAAAGAGAGACCCGGTGGTCCTCCTCCAGACTCACAGCGTGCAGTGAACGCACGAGGTTGTGGTGAAAAGGATGGCTGTCGATCACCACTGAATCGATGTGGATGGTTTGTGTGGGGGGAGGGGAACACCTTAAGTGGGGGAAAAAAATCGAGTTGAAAATTAATATAACGCTTTTATTAACTTAAACATTTTAATCTTCTAAATTATTGCTTTAATTTTCTTGATTGCTATGAACAGTGACTTTAGTACTATTAGAGATGTATGAGCTTTCACAATTTCATTGTATTTTTCTAGTTATGGGAAGACCAACTCCCCACCCTAGGCCTCAAGATATGAGGTCTTTCATCCCGAGACACCCATGGCTGATGGAGGCTTTGCTTCAGGACACTCTGTCTTAGAAGCCTGGCTTCCCAGTCCTTCAGATGTAATCAGTGCTGACGTAAAAAGCTCTGGGTCCACCAAGAAAAGCTCCCGACAAAACCCACAGGGCCTCTGCTATTGCTCCTACCCAAGTTTTCAACAATTGATTGATCGATCAATCGATCCATTCATTACTTCTGAAGCAAGCATTCATCAAGTGCCAAATGTATGTGTCAAGCAATAAACTAATACAACACACAGAGATAAATAAGTTACAAAAATAACATATCAAAGTATTATCCGTTTTGAGTGCTGGCCTGAGTTATCACTGGTAACTATGAGGGTCCCACGTCACTATCTTTGAACTAAGCAATTCACAAACCTCCAATGAACACAGTGAAAAGTAGTGTTTTCATAAGGTTTTAAATATATAAATTTAAAAGATGACTCTTTGTTCTGAGAATATGTCCACTATTTCTCTTTGGGGACATTAAATTTATTTCTTCTTTTAGTAATAATGGCAACCAGAGAGGGTAGTGTTCTTTCTTTGATTTCTTTGCTTTTTACAATTACGTATGGCTGATTCACGGAGAAGGCAATGGCACCCCACTCCAGTACTCTCGCCTGGAAAATCCCATGAATGGAGGAGCCTGGTGGGCTGCAGTCCATGGGGTCGCTGAGTCAGACATGACAGTGATTCACTTTCACTTTTCACTTCGATGCACTGGAGAAGGAAATGGCACCCCACTCCAGTGTTCTTGCCTGGAGAATCCCAGGGATGGGGGAGCCTGGTGGGCTGCTGTCTATGGGGTCACACAGAGTTGGACATGACTGACACAACTTGGCAGCAGGAGCAGCAGCATGGCTGATTCATGTTGAGGTTTGACAGAAAACAACAAAATTCTATAAAGCAATTATTCTTCAAAAAAATGAAAGGAAAAAAAATTTGTTGTTGACAAAACAGAAGTTGACACTTTCTGTTGCACAGTTCTTCTTGTTTTTTAATTGTGTGAACCACGGAATCTCAAAGTATAAGAATCACTGGTTTATACCTGAGGTCAGGCTTTAAGCTTCTGTAAATTCTGGGAAGTTGCCCCTTCAGTCTTGTTGGCACAGTGGACATTTAATATCCGCAGGCACTTTACACCGCATCCAGTCAGCAGGCGTAATCACGCCTTTTGATTCTAAGTTTACAGAATGTAAGCACATATTTCTGTCTTTCCAATTTACATCTTATGGGTTTATGTCCAATTCTTGCAGCCAGGGACTATGATTAGACTATATTTAGCCAGCATCTTAATTAGGAAAATGGCTCGTGAGATTGATTATGAGGTAAAGTGTAATACAGGTTTCCCGGATGGCTCAGCAGTGAAAGGATGCCTGCCGATGCATGAGACACAAGAGACACAGGTTCGATCCCTGCGTCGGGAAGATCCCCTGGAGGAGGCAGTGGCACCCCATGCCAGTATTCTTGCTGGGACAATCCCATGGACAGAGGAGCCTGCTGGGCTACAGTCCATGGGGTCGCAAAGAGTCGGACGTGACTGAGCAACCAACACACACAAAGGAATGACCAGCATCCGTGGGTGGATGGCGTCCATTTAGAAAAGAACAGAAAGCTCCCCTTCAGCCGCTGAAATCCAGCATGTGGCAGGTTGTACATCTGCTGTGACTGAGGACAGCAGCTCGGAAATGCCACCACTCAGCTGGAGAACCCACCCACCACACAGGGATCTGGGGTTGCTTCAATCTGACACCTGCGTACCTGAGCAGCAAGCCTCAAGGATCACATTTTCAAATGGTGGGGGTTTCAAGCTCCGCTTATGTGATTTTTCACTTAGCAAAGAAAGCTAACGGGATCCAGAGGGGTGAAGGGACCTCCCCAAGGTCACACAGCTAAGAGGCGCAGACAGAGAGATCTGGGAGACCAACAACGTGGGCAATGCTCGTTCTCTATGAGCCTATTTAACAGGACACTCTGCTGAAACAGAAAATAAATGACCACCAGCTTGCCTTGCATCACACAGAACACAAACATCTTTTAAAGTTTTGATTATGATTTCAATATTAAAATATTTAAAGCAGTAAAACTACTGATGAAGATCAAAGACTAGTACTAAAAAAGATTCATTAAATACATGTGGGAAACTTGAGACTGCAACCTGAAGAGGAAGCACAGGATGAGTACAGGATAAGAACAGGAAACCTCTGTTGGGTGACAAATGTCTCTCCTCCATCCTCCACAGTGACAGCATCAGTGAAGACCCTGGTTGGTGGCCGAGACCTCACGTGGCCTCTGAGCCCTGTTTAACATTGTCCTTCAGGGCTCCACCAAAAAGGGGAGTGACTTGGTGTGCAAGATGCAATCTATCTTTATCCTTGATGTACCAGCGAGAGAAAATGGGCCAAAAAGACATCCATGTGGGAATACATGGGCAGTTCAAGGCGAGTAAGTTGACTAGGGTTCCTGCATTCAGCTCCCTGACAGCAGAGTGTGAATGAGCTCAAGGAAGGCACTGACCCAAAGCTTAAATGAACCTCATTCTTTGTCACCTTCCAAGTCATGGCTCCAAGAATCTCATAAGACAGTTTTGAGAAACGTTTGAATTCCTAGACCATTACCCCCTTGCCCCTAGGTGAAGACATGGTTTCCTATTTCCCTTCCATGCTTTGAATGGGGCAGTTTGAAGGCTTTGAGTACGTGCTGAATGATCAAGGCAGCTTCTGGAATCACTTACAAATCGATGTCTGAACAAGTAAAGGGTTATTGTTTTTTTTTTTAAAGCTTCAAATGTCTATATATTATATATTCCTGAAACCCTGATAACTTACAAATTGAAGCACTCTGGAAAATTTGAAGAGCCTGAATAATTTTAAATTGCTCTGTACATGGCTCAAAGCTTATATATTTTACCAGTTGGAGAACCCTCTCGATTTCAAAACATTTCAATAAATCTGAATCAAAGGATGTGCCTGTAGGCATAATTTTGTATTTGAATTTTGACTTGTAGTCACCTGAAAAAGTTGGCTTAAAGCTCAAACTTCAGAAAACTAAGATCATGGCATCTGGTCCCATCACTTCATTGGAAATAGATGGGGAAACAGTGGAAACAGTGTCAGACTTTTTGGGGGGCTCCAAATCACTGCAGATGCTGATTGCAGCCATGAAATTAAAAGACGCTTACTCCTTGGAAAGAAAGTTATGAACAACCTAGACAGCATATTGAAAAGCAGAGACATTACTTTGCCAACAAAGGTCCGTCTAATCAGGGCTATAGTTTTTCCAGTAGTCATGTATGGATGTGAGAGTTGGACTGTGAAGAAAGCTGAGCACCGAAGAATTGATGCTTTTGAACTGGTGTTGGAGAAGACTCTTGAGAGTCCCCTGGACTGCAAGGAGATCCAGTCAGTCCATCCTAAAGGAGATCAGTCCTGGGTGTTCACTGGAAGGACTGATGCTAAAGCTGAAGCTACAATACTTTGGCCACCTCATACAAAGAGTTTGACTCATTGGAAAAGACCCTGATGCTGGGAGGGATTGGGGGCAGGAGGAGAAGGGGACGACAGAAGATGAGATGGCTGGATGGCATCACCGACTCGATGGACATGAGTCATGAGTCTGAGTGAACTCCAGGAGTTGGTGATGGACAGGGAGGCCTGGCGTGCTGTGATTCATGGGATTACAAAGAGTCGGACACGAACTCTGAACAGACTGAACTCTGAACACGACTGAACTGACTGAACTGACACTGGCCAACTGAGAAACAGAGGCTGCCTTCGCTCTGAGACAGTTTTCATCATTCACTTTAATCTTCAAGGGTGTTTTTATTTAGGTTTCTCTCTTCTGTTTGTAATTAAATCGACATGGCCAAACTATCTTAGGCTGAAGAGGTATGTTTGCTCCACAAACAACTTAACCTTGACTGTTTCTGCTACACTTGAACTTGAACATGTCAGTACAACAATGTGCTTTGCTCAGAAAATTAAAGCCATGTTCCACTAAGGCTGACATTTGGCTGTTGCACTAAATATCACAATCGTCGAGATTTGACATCTGCAATAAAACTTTGCCCTGTTCTTAAACTGAACTAGTGATGATCACGACAGATGGGGAAGAGGGGAATTCCGGCACCAAAGCGTTTTTATTTTAAAAGGTACATGATTGAATTTAGGGTCAAAAGAAGCCCCTGAGGTTATGTATCAAGGGTACAGAGTTATACCACACGCCTGAATGAGATAATAAAAGCTCTGTACATTATAATTTGGGATGCAATGAATTAGCTAAATTCCCCCACCCCCGATTCCCCGAAAAAGGAAAGATGTGTAAAGTAGAAGAGTCTGCCATTGAGTCTCACAGAGTAACTACACGGGGATTCTCCCCATGAGCGATCACAGGATATGACCAGGACAATACATCACTGTGCTGCTGCTGCTAAGTTGCTTCAGTCGTGTCTGACTCTGTGCGACCCCATAGATGGCAGCCCACCAGGCTTCCCTGTCCCTGGGATTCTCCAGGCAAGAACACTGGAGTGGGTTGCCACTTCCTTCTCCAATGCATGGAAGTGAAAAGTGAAAGTGAAGTTGCCCAGTCGTGTCTGACTCTTCACGACCCCATGGACTGCAGCCCACCAGGCTCCTCCATCCATGGGATTTCCCAGGCAAGAGTACTGGAGTGGAGTGCCATTGCCTTCTCCGATACATCACCCTACACAGTCATAAATTAAATTTACTGTAACAAACATACAAACCGAGAAAAAAGAACCACGGAGTCACACAATCAAAGCAAGGCTAAAATTGAGGGTATTGATCATTTCCTCCAAAGCAAGAGCACAATGCCATAAAGTGATCAATAGTATTATTATTAACTGAGTTCATCCAGCCTCCTACGTGCCCAACAAAAAATTGACAGTGCTTTCAAGGTTCCACCAACTGTAATTTTTTAATATGTCTTCCAAACATTTTGTCTCATTAGAAATCAATTTTAATTCAACCTAAAGATTTAAGAATTTAAGTTTCATGTTCAGTGTCGAGAAGGCCCACACTTGATCTAATTCTGGATTTTTGGGGAGAGGGTTGCTTTCTTCTTATATGGAATTTGTAGACAGCATAGTGGAGTTTTTGTTGTTGTTGTTGTTTTCGTTTTCCTAAGTAAACATGAGTAAATCAAACCCAGACTCCATTCCCCAAAGTGAGAAGACTGGAAAATGTCCTTTCCCACCCCAGGTTCTCAGATGAATAGCCATGGGTACGCCTTAGCAGCTGGGACAAGGGGTAAAAAAGATACATGGAAAGTATACGTCTGTTTTTAAATAAAAGTAAAGACTTGATTTTAAAATGAGTCTGAGTGAACTCCAGGAGTTGGTGATGGACAGGGAGGCCTGGCGTGCTGTGATTCATGGGATTACAAAGAGTCGGACACGAACTCTGAACAGACTGAACTCTGAACACGACTGAACTGACTGAACTGACACTGGCCAACTGAGAAACAGAGGCTGCCTTCGCTCTGAGACAGTTTTCATCATTCACTTTAATCTTCAAGGGTGTTTTTATTTAGGTTTCTCTCTTCTGTTTGTAATTAAATCGACATGGCCAAACTATCTTAGGCTGAAGAGGTATGTTTGCTCCACAAACAACTTAACCTTGACTGTTTCTGCTACACTTGAACTTGAACATGTCAGTACAACAATGTGCTTTGCTCAGAAAATTAAAGCCATGTTCCACTAAGGCTGACATTTGGCTGTTGCACTAAATATCACAATCGTCGAGATTTGACATCTGCAATAAAACTTTGCCCTGTTCTTAAACTGAACTAGTGATGATCACGACAGATGGGGAAGAGGGGAATTCCGGCACCAAAGCGTTTTTATTTTAAAAGGTACATGATTGAATTTAGGGTCAAAAGAAGCCCCTGAGGTTATGTATCAAGGGTACAGAGTTATACCACACGCCTGAATGAGATAATAAAAGCTCTGTACATTATAATTTGGGATGCAATGAATTAGCTAAATTCCCCCACCCCCGATTCCCCGAAAAAGGAAAGATGTGTAAAGTAGAAGAGTCTGCCATTGAGTCTCACAGAGTAACTACACGGGGATTCTCCCCATGAGCGATCACAGGATATGACCAGGACAATACATCACTGTGCTGCTGCTGCTAAGTTGCTTCAGTCGTGTCTGACTCTGTGCGACCCCATAGATGGCAGCCCACCAGGCTTCCCTGTCCCTGGGATTCTCCAGGCAAGAACACTGGAGTGGGTTGCCACTTCCTTCTCCAATGCATGGAAGTGAAAAGTGAAAGTGAAGTTGCCCAGTCGTGTCTGACTCTTCACGACCCCATGGACTGCAGCCCACCAGGCTCCTCCATCCATGGGATTTCCCAGGCAAGAGTACTGGAGTGGAGTGCCATTGCCTTCTCCGATACATCACCCTACACAGTCATAAATTAAATTTACTGTAACAAACATACAAACCGAGAAAAAAGAACCACGGAGTCACACAATCAAAGCAAGGCTAAAATTGAGGGTATTGATCATTTCCTCCAAAGCAAGAGCACAATGCCATAAAGTGATCAATAGTATTATTATTAACTGAGTTCATCCAGCCTCCTACGTGCCCAACAAAAAATTGACAGTGCTTTCAAGGTTCCACCAACTGTAATTTTTTAATATGTCTTCCAAACATTTTGTCTCATTAGAAATCAATTTTAATTCAACCTAAAGATTTAAGAATTTAAGTTTCATGTTCAGTGTCGAGAAGGCCCACACTTGATCTAATTCTGGATTTTTGGGGAGAGGGTTGCTTTCTTCTTATATGGAATTTGTAGACAGCATAGTGGAGTTTTTGTTGTTGTTGTTGTTTTCGTTTTCCTAAGTAAACATGAGTAAATCAAACCCAGACTCCATTCCCCAAAGTGAGAAGACTGGAAAATGTCCTTTCCCACCCCAGGTTCTCAGATGAATAGCCATGGGTACGCCTTAGCAGCTGGGACAAGGGGTAAAAAAGATACATGGAAAGTATACGTCTGTTTTTAAATAAAAGTAAAGACTTGATTTTAAGTAGAGGTGAGGGTCAGGCCAGGTCAGACGCTCGATTCCCAGGTCAGACCTCTTCAGCCTGTGACCCACCGGGACAGGCATCATGTTCTCACTCTTCTCTGACAAAAGCAGAGAAAACAAAGCATTTTAATACAATCTGGACTAATTGGGCTTCCAAGTTAGAATAAAGGGATGCTTGGGAAAAAAAAAGGCACAGAGCTTTTCTTATTTTATGGCAATTAAAAAGTGCATTGTGATCAAAGTATGGCCTATGCGAAAAGTGGTGTGAAGCAAATTATCCTGTTTTTCAAATTTCAGGAAAATCATTTTCCCAAACTAATAGGATTATCCATCACAAAGAATGTTTGAAACTCTGCTGTTTTATATGCCAACAAATCCAACCATGGAAAAAAGGAAACAGAATGAACAGTCTCAAGAAGACGCATAATGGAAGAGAGGCTCATGGGGGGTTGTATTTGGCCCATTATTTACAAGCGAAAAATTCCTTTGTTAGCTGTATGTCTTGAGCAGACTTTATGGCAGAACCTGACAGACCAGTCTCTGACCAAACAAAACCCCTCATATTTGCAGGAATTTGACTGGTGTACACTTAAGAGGTCTTGGTGTCACGTCCCATTATTCACAGGAAAAGAGTTCTTGTGTATATTATGAATAAAAATTATGCATAATTGATTCCATAATGAACATTCCAGCATTAAATGCATGCCACCTCCTTGTGAAATCTGAGACTTTTCTGCCACAGGATTTCTGTTGTGCCTTTGAGGCATATTTAATACTTTTGAGGTTCAAAAACTGCTTTGTCTCTTTACTCTAAAATTCCTATTATGCTAACTTTAATTTTCTATAAATGAAGTTAGTCATATTAATCATCTAGTAAAATAATATTGAGCAAATAAACACTTTAGAAAATACTGAAAATAAAAATGTTGAAGGAATAACTTACACCCTATTAGCCATAGGCAACTTTGTAAATAATGATGCTGTAGATATTTTCAACAGAAAAATTTTTAAGTTTCTTTTTCCGATTTCATTATTTCTTTTCATGTCCAAGCTCTGGGTACATAATTAAAGTAAACTGTCTATTTTATTTCTCCATTTGCCTCAGCTGAACAATAATTTTAGTCAAACCTCCCCCAACAATAAAACCTCATTAACTATGTGATCATCTCCAACAAACTAGGTGGAGGTCAGGGGGAGCGAGTAGCTATCATGTTCCCTCATCACATGGTTCACTTAACAAAACAGAAAGAATTCACAACTCAGTGAGCTAACACAGACTCTGATTTTTTCACGCATTTCAGAGTTATTTGTAAATACATTTGACACAACATAGAATGCAGCCAATGGTAGTAATGATCCCCTTTCTGTAAAACGCACACTGGCTCTTTATTTATGTGCTAGGCATAGATAAGCACGGTGTGAGTAACTGTAAGAAGGGAAAACTAAGGCTAAAGGACCACTTGGAAGGCAAAAATACAGGTCTTTGTGATAGAGTGAACACCCACAAGAAATAAATGGAGAAATCAGCATTTAATCAAAAAAACTTCAGGAAAAGAATATTTTTAAAAAATGTGTACATAACTGAATCCCTTTGTCGTATGGCAGACATTAACACAACACTGTAAATCAACTGTAAATCAATTCCAATAAAAAAGTAACACAAGTGGAGAAAAATATCGTGGATGGAAGGTTGATATCACAATAAAGGACTGAACTGCAAGTGTAGCCTGAGGAATAGGCAGGATTTGTGGAATGGTCAGGATGTGCGGCACTTCTATTTCACTTCTTTTTCAGGCGGAGAGTCTGAGATACATTTGAAAACCAAGACACGAGTCAGTGGACAGACAGAAGGGGCTCCGTAAGACCAACCAGAAAACCAGAGAGCGCTTCTTGGATGTTCACAAATCACAGTGATTACACCACAAGCCCAGAGAAAGAGTTTTTGGAACCAGCAGCATGCAGATCTCTACTTCCCTTTTCGTTGCTGAGCCAAAGAGTTTCCAAGAACAGGTGAGAGAATGAGCACCTTTTTGGAGATTCTGAAATTCCTTTGATTGTCCATAGGACCTAATATTTGTGAGACAAAAATTACTCAGCTTATGTATTCCCGCTTTAGGAAGTCACATATACATGAGACTCTGGCCCAGGTAAAAAGCAGACATTCTATTACCATGGTACAGATATACTTAGCAGGTCAAGTGGAAACGTCATGCTCTGTTGCAGAGATGACTGTAAGTAACATAAAAATTCTTGAGTCTCTTCTTTCTGTATTAAGAGAAAAACCACTTCCAATTTATATACAATTGGTTGAGTGGTTTAGTGGAAGTTCACAAGTTAGCCTAATTACTTTTGACAATCAGATTACCATTCAGTTCAGTTCAGTTGCTCATTCATGTCCGACTCTTTGCGACCCCATGGACCGCAGCACACCAGTCTTCCTGGTCCATCACCAACTCCCGAGGTTTACTCAAACTCATGTCCATCGAGTTGGTGATGCCATCCAACCATCTCACCCTCTGTCATCCCCTTCTCCTCCTGCCTTCAGTCTTTCCCAGCATCAGGGTCTTTTCCAATGAGTCAGTTCTTCACTTCAGGTGGTCAAAGTATTGGAGTTTCAGCTTCAGCATCAGTCCTTCCAATGAACATTCAGAACTGATTTCCTTTAGGATGGACTGGTTGGATCTCCTTGCAGTCCAGGGGACTCTCACAAGTCTTCTCCAACACCAGTCAGTCCCAAAGCATCAGTTCTTCAGGGCTCAGCTTTTTTCACAGTCCAACTCTCACTCCCATACGTGACCACTGGAAAAACCATAGCTTTGACTAGATGGACATTTGCTGGCAAAGTAATGTCTCTGCTTTGTAATATGCTGTCTAGGTTGGTCATAGCTTTCCTTCCAAGGAGCAGGTGTCTGACTACCATGCTCACTTCATTGTGTCTCACAGTGTCTGTGGATCAGGAACTTGGAAAGAACTTGAAGGTGTAGCTTTGGCTCAGGGTGTCTCATGCAGTTAGTCAGCCGGCAGCTGGAATGACAGCTGGAGGGAAGCTGGGGCTGGAGGAACATTTCTCTCTGCATGTGGTCTCAGAAACTCTCCAAGTGACCCCTCAGGTTCAACTTAGTTGAACTTCTTAGCCTGGCAAGCTTAGGGCAGTCAGACTGTTTATATGTACATGAAGGTCTAAAGGGTCAGTCCTCCAGTAAATAAATGGAAGTTTAAGAACATGTTACAATCTAGCTGCAGAAAGCACAAGGCATCAGCAGATGAAAGGATAGGGAAGATGTGGTGCTTATGTACAGTGGGGTACTGCTCAGCCATAAAGAGGCACAAAGCTGTGTCACTGGCAGGGACGTGGATAGACCTAGAGGCTGTCACGCAGAGTGAAGTAAGTCAGAAAGAGAAAAACAAATATGTCCACGCATAGACGTGAAGCCTGGAAAAGCGGCACAGATGGTCCAGTTCACAAAGCAGAAGGAGAGACACGGGTAGATAGGGTGAACCGCTGGGTCATTCGGGGGAGACGGTGGGATGGATTGGGACATCAGGCCTGACACATGTACATCATTGATTTTATGTATAACACAGATAACTAATCAGAACATACTGTAAAAGACCTCTCCTCACTGCTGTGTGCTCTGTGGTGACCTAAATGGGAAGGAAATCCAAAAAAGAGGGGATATGTGTGCAAGTGTGACGTTCACTTTGCTGTACAGCAGAAACAGACAACCCTGTAAAGCAACTATCCTCCAGTTTAAAAAAAAAAAAGTATTTCATAAAATAAGTCACAGAAGTCTCCTCGTTAGGAGGAGAGTCAAAGTCAGGTTGGAGGGAAAGTGTGAGAGATAGGAGACGCCATTGCCGCCACTTGGGAAAACACAGTCAGCCCCAGTGGAGGCCCAGCTCTGGACAACGCCTCTAGCTGACATCACCCATGGCACAGTCATCCTGAGAGTCAGCATGACTACACCTGTATGCTACAACAGAAGCAAGTGATTTGCAGCTCACTAAATCTCTAGGAAGGGACACTCACTAAGATCATGCAGGACAGAACAATGTCTATGCAATCAGCAAAGAAAAGCTCACCTTTTTTGAGAATTCACCATACGTCAAGCACTACTAAATGGTTTCAATACATTAGCTCATTTAATTCCACATAATAAGCTGCAATAAACATACGTATAAGGAATTTGAGATGAGAGAACAGCATCTCGCTCACATTTCTACGGAGCATGACTGAATTTCCCTGTGGTCTTTCACAGCTGTGGGGAGAGACCTGACAACGCTAAGCTCACCGTCCTAATGCGTCTAATCTCACAGATAGGGACAAACCATACACTATTATCTGAAGCCTCTGTGATTATAACAATGTCCTTTCTCAAAAAAAAAGTTACAAGACACGAGACAATTCATAAATAGAGAAACAGAGAATACCCACAGTGAGCACAGGGGAAAAGAGGAGGAAGAGGCCGGTGCTGACTATTTGAGGAGACAATGGCTCCAAGTTTTCCAAGTAGTGAAAACATATTGACCCACAGATTAGAGTCGCTCAGAAAACCCCATAATGAAAACTGGAAAACAAAATGCTTAGGCCCCTCAAAATGCAAATGCTGAAAACCAGGACCGAAGACAAAACCTTAAAAGCAGATGGAGATAAATGACACATGACTTTTTTAAAAAATGTGACTTTTTATCTGATGACTAATTTTTGAAGATAAGCAATAAGCAGAGAAGAAGGGCAATAAAACTACATCTGCCAAGTGCCTAACGGGGTGAAAATCTGTCACATCATAATTCTCATCCCTCAATACAGATTCTTCAAAAACTGAAGCAATACAAACTCATGTTCAGATACCCCACCCCCAAAAACAGAGCTAAAAATTATGTGCCAGTTGACTTGCACCATAAGAATTACTAGTGGAGTTCCTTTAGGCTGAAATTATATCATAATAGACAGGAAAAGAAAGTCCCAGAAGAAAGGGGAGCACTAGGAAAGGTAAACTCGTGGAGAAATACAAGGAACCGTGACTTCCAAAGTAAGACTGATAATTCTGCCTTGTGAGCTTATAACATAAGAGGAAATAAAACGTTTGTCAATAATATCAGAAAGTATCAGTGGGTAAGGGGCATATAGTAAATCAAATAATTTTGCTATTTTTAAATCATTCAAAAAGTGGTAAATATTCTAATTTAAGGGAGATTGTAAGAAGTCAAGGATACATATTTTAAACCACAAAAATAAAATTGTAATTTGAACAACAGAAGAGATAAAACTAGTAAAAGGTCACTAAGAATGGGAGGGGGCTTCAGCACTGGGAGACCGTGTACACCTGTGGCTGATTCATGCCAATGTATGGCAAAACAAATACAGTATTGTAATGTAGAATAAAGTATTTAAAAAAAAAAGAATACGCCTGCAATGTGGGAGACTGGTTCCAAAAAAAAACAAAAAACAAAAAACAACCTTATTACACAAGTGGACTTAATTGATATTTATAGAACCTCACGAGAGTTGAAGAGTAGATATTGTTTTATGGTACATCATGGAACATTCAAAATAATAGATCAAATTAGTGCTAGGACATAACTATGAATACATTTTAAAATACTATATAGATACAGATTAGATACACTGCACTCACTCATCATCAAACTAAAGCAAATACAGTATGTTGTGATAACAGAAATTAAATTAGCAATCAATAAAATCTTTTAAAAAGACATAAAAATTGAATGAAACTATAAGTAGAAAATTCCCACATGACAATATTAAGTTGGCTTCCCTGGTGTCTCAGAGGTTAGAGCATCTGCCTCCAATGCGGGAGACCCGGATTCGATCCCCGGGTTAGGAATATCCCCTGGAGAAGGAAATGGCAATCCACTCCAGTATTCTTGCCTGGAGAATCCCATGGACAGAGAAGCCTAGTAGGTTACAGTCCACGGAATCGCAAAGAGTCAGCCACGACTGAGTGACTTCCCCTTCTAAATAACAATGAGTAATGAAAATATAAAAACAAAAATTACAAAATGAATGATCAAGAAAACACACAGATCAGTTTGTGGGATGCAGTTTAAACAGCGCGTAGAAGGGGATTCACAGACACACATGCATATATAGAGAAGGAAGACTGAAATCAATCACCAAGAGAGCATTTCAAAAAGCTGGAAAACATACATCAAAGAGAGCTAAAGGAAGGAAATAGCGATGATAAGATTGAAAATTAGTGAAGTTTAAAACTATATACACAAGAATATAGTATATACACAAGTATATATTCTATACACAAGTTTCTGTGTCTTCCCAGGTGGTGCCAGTGGTAAAGAACCCGCCTGCAAATAGAGAATACGTATGAGACACAGGTTCAATCCCTGGGTTGGGAAGACCCCCTAGAGGAGGAAATGGCCCACTCCAGTATTCTTGCCTGGAGAATTCCACGGACAGAGGAGCCTGGTAGTCCATGAGGTCTCAGAGAGTCAGCCACGACTGAAGTGACTTAGCATGCGTGTATATACTTTTTGACTAAATACCAAAAAATATCACTGAGAAAAATGCAAGAAAAACTAAATAGATACACTATGCTTGTCCATCATCAAACGTAATACCGTTGAAATATCAAGTTTTCCTAAATTGAATAAAAATAATGTGATCTCAGTTAAAATCCTATACTTCTTTCTATGGCTGCAGTAACAAAGAACTACTAAGTGGGTGGCTTGAAATAAAATTGTATATTTCACACACATCTGAGACTGGAAGACTGAAACCCAGATGTCAATGTGGCAAGCCTCCCTCCAGAGGCTCAGAGGACAACCTGCTTCTCTTCTCTTCCAGCTTCTGTGATGCCAGCATGTCCTGGCATGCTTTGGTTGTGGCTGCCTCACTCTAACCTCTGACCACGTTTTCACATGGCCTTCTCCCCTGCGTGTGTCTCCAGTCACCCCTGCCCACCTCTCAGAAGGATATTTTTTTAAGCTTTCTCTTTATTTAGTTATTGGGCTGCACTGCAGAAGTGAGATCTTAACCCCCGACCAGAGAGCGAATCCTCGCACCGTGCATTGGCAGATGGAGTCTTAACCACTGGGCTTCCAGAGAAGTCCCCTAGAAGGATATTTACGATGGGATTCAGGCCACCGCCATAATCCAGGGCAACTGTCTCATCTAAGATCCTTAATCACACGTGCAAAGATCCTGTCTCCAAATAACCTTTGCAGGTTGCAAGAATCTGAAGGTGGATATGTCTTTTCAGGCCTCCACTGAGCCCACTACAAACCTCAGTAGGACTTTTTTTTTTGGAAATTAATAAGCTGATTCTAAAATTATACAGATATGCCTGGAATAGCCAAGACAATTTTGAAGAAGACAGATGAACCCGGAGTCCTTCCACTATTCACTAGGAAGACTTACTATAGAGTAACCGTCATTAAGACAGAATATGTATAAAAATAGATAAACTCTTGAAACACAACAGAGAACTCCAAGATGGTTTCTGGTTTATAACGCAATTCCATGACAATTAAGTGGGAAAAAATAATCTTTCAACTGGATGATGTTGCAGCAAGTAAATACCGATGCTAAAACAAAGAAAGAAAAAAATAAATGGCTTCTTGTCTTAGATCAGGCTGCAGTGACAGAATACCACAGACTGGATGGCTTATGAACAACAGAAATGTCTCACTCACAGTTCTGGAGGCTGATGCTCACCAGCAGGGCAGCAGCAGGGCAGGTTCTGGTGAGGGATCACTTCCTGGTTGCCGACAGCCCAACGTGCCCTTGTACCTTCAGATGCTGGGAAGACAGTAAGAGAGCTCCCTGAGGTCTTCTTCATAAGTGCACAGATCCAGTTTTTGAGGGGTTTTAAAGCTCTTTTTGTGCAAAAGAGAGCAACACTATGACAAAACGATTATTTTGCATTGGATAGAACAGGGAAAACTGCAGAATCTACCCAATTTTCAGCTTTCTGGGATTACTGCATGCGTCGTGTTTTTCAAACTGGAAAACTTAGCATTTTTGCTTCACAGGCAAAGCTGGAAATCAGCTATCTGCTCTAATGCCTAAAACAGTTGATTTAATCCAAGTTCTCCTAGGGATCCTGTTTTATTCACTAACTTGAGCTTATGTTGGGCTTACGTGGTACCTCAGCTGGTAAAGAACCTGTCTGCAATGCAGGAGACCCTGGTTTGATTCCTGGATCAGGAAGGTGTCTGGAGAAAGAATGGGCACCCACTCCAGTGCTCTTGGACTTCCCTGGTGGCTCAGATGGTAAAGAATCCACCTGCAATATGGAAGACCCGAGTGCGATCCCAGGGTTAGGAAGATTCCCTGGAGGAGGGCATGGCAACCCACGTCAGTACTCTTGCCTTGAGAATCTCGTGGCTACAGGATCCTGGTGGGCTACAGTCTCATAGCGTTGCACGGAGTCAAACCCAACGGAAGCAACTTATCATGCACACTCAAGGCAGTAAGAGTCCAGCGGTGACCCCTGCTGAGCTCTCGGCTGCTTTTTAACCCCTGCTGAGTTCTCGGCTGCCTTGACTCAGGTGTTTGTAACACAATTTTCTGTAATGTGTTCTCTTGCCTTCCCATTGGTGCTGTGAGTGACTCTAAATCAGGTCAATGCTTTCCCCTTTGCCACATCCCATAAGCAGCACTCGCTTCTGCCATTTGCAGCCAAGAACCTCGGCATGGAATACGAAACATTTGTCACATTCGACTCAGAAAAATGAAAGAGAAGTTGCTCAGGCGTGTCTGACTCTTTGCTACCCCATGGGCTGTAACCCACCAGGCTCCTCTGTCTGTGGGATTCTCCAGGCGAGAACACTGGAGTGGGCTGCCCTTTCCTTGTTCAGGGGATCTTCCCCACCCAGGGATGGGACTCGGGTCTTCCGCACGGCAGGCAGAGTTTTTACTGTCTGAGCCACCAGAGAACCAACTCAGAATCGAAGTTCATTAAACCATTTAAATAAAAAGCTACAATTATAGAGAGTTTAATAACTAATAGAGATAACTTGTAATCATTTGCATTTAACAGTAATATATTATCAAGTGACTATTTTATCAAATATTTCCACATAATCAGTATAAACTTGTGAGCTACAAAGGAAAATAGATCTTAGTACTTACGTGTGGACTACTGACTTTTAAAGAAAATTAAAAAAAAACAACTGCTTATTCAGACACAAAGTTCTCATTTCTCAAATAAAAATTCTACCATTTTGAATATTGTGATCTTGGAAAAATGACCTACCATCTCTAAACTTTATTTTCCTCTTCTTCAGAGGGGGAGTACTACAATTTAATATTGGCCATGCTAATACTTGCTATAAATAGCAAATATATTATGAATTTGAAAATCAAGCAAAGTCTAGAATACAGAAAAGTCACTAAAAACAGTGATGAGTTTCAAATGTAGTTGTGACTTAGTCCTCTTTTTATTATAGTAACAATGAACTCACGGAACCCAACTTTGATATTAATGGCTG
>SJYG01000683.1:875567-898183 GCA_006410535.1 Litocranius walleri
AACCTAGAGGGGTGGGATGGGGTGGGAGGTGGGAGGGAGGCTCAAGAGGGAGGGGCCATATGTACACTTACGGCTGACTCACGTAGATGTATGGCAGAAACACAGTATTGGTGCAGTCAAAAATAAAAGTCAGGAAAAGAAAGAAATTAATAGCTAAGCACGGCCTCTTTTTGGTTTATCATGACAAAACTCCCTGACAGATAACCTCTCTGCACCAATCTGCGTTTTTCCCCAGAAAATAAAACACTTGGTTTTATTTTTTGGTTGCAACACCCTTAAAGATCAGTCCCACCTTCCCTTATGGAGAAGCAGACATGAGTTCAATCCCTGAGTGAAGAAGATCGCCTGGAAAAGGAAATGGCAACCCACTCCAGTACTCTTGTCTGGGAAATTCCACAGGCAGAGAAGCCTGGTAGACTACAGTCCATGTGGTCGAAAAGAGTCAGAGGTGACTGAGTGACTGATACAGGTCCTCCCCCAGAACTTCAGTTCAGTTCACTTCAGTCACTCAGTTGTGTCCACATCTTTGCAACCCCATGGACTGCAGCACACCAGGCTTCCCTGTCCACCAGCAACTCCCAGAGTTTACTCAAACTCATGTCCATTGAGTCCCTGATGCCATCCAACCATCTCATCCTCTGTCTTCCCCTTGTCCTCCTGCCTTCAATCTTTCCCAGCATCAGGGTCTTTTTAAATGAGTCAGTTCTTCACATTAGGTGGCCAAAGTATTGGAGTTACAGCTTCAGCATCAGTCCTTCCAATGAACACCCAAGACTGGTCTCCTTTAGGATAGACTGGTTGGATCTCCTTGCAGTCCAAGGGACTCTCAAGAGTCTTCTCCAACACGATAGTTCAAAAGCATAAATTCTTTGGTGCTCAGCTTTTGAATAGACTGTCTAGGTTGGTCATAACTTTCCTTCCAAGGAGTAAGCGTCTTTTAATTTCATAGTTGCAATCACCATCTGCAGTGATTTTGGAGACCCCCAGAATAAAGTCTGACACTGTTTCCACTGTTTCCCCATCTATTTGCCGTGAAGTGATGGGACCAGATGCCATGATCTTCGTTTTCTGAATGTTGAGCTTTAAGCCAACTTTTTCACTCTCCTGCTTCATTTTCATCCAGAGGCTTTTTAGCTTCTCTTCACTTTCTGCCATAAGGGTGGTGTCATCTGCATATCTGAGGTTATTGATATTTCTCCCAGCACTCTTGATTCCAGCTTGTGCTTCTTCCAGTCCAGCGTTTCTCATGATGTACTCTGCATATACATTAAATAAGCAGGGTGACAATATACAGCCTTGTGTACTCCTTTTCCTATTTGGAACCAGTCTGTTGTTCCATGTCCAGTTCTAACTGTTGCTTCATGACCTGCATACAGGTTTCTCAAGAGGCAGGTCAGGTGGTCGGGTNTGTGTACTCCTTTTCCTATTTGGAACCAGTCTGTTGTTCCATGTCCAGTTCTAACTGTTGCTTCATGACCTGCATAGGTATCTCTAGAGGCAGCTCAGGTGTTCTGGTGTTCCCATCTCTTTCAGAATTTTCCACAGTTTATTGTGATCCACACAGTCAAAGGATTTGGCATAGTCAATAAAGCAGAAATTGATGTTTTTCTGGAACTCTCTTGCTTTTTCAATGACCTAGCGGATGTAAGCAGAGATATTACTTTACCAACAAAAGTCTATCTAGTCAAAGCTATGGTTTTTCCAGTATTCATGTATGGATGTGACAGTTGGACTGTGAAGAAAGCTGAGTGCCGAAGAATTTAGGCTTTTGAGCTGTGGTGTTGGATAAGACTCTTGAGAGCCCCTTGGACTGCAAGGAGATCCAACCAGTGTATTCTAAAGGAGATCAGCCCTGGGTGTTCTTTGGAAAGACTGATGCTAAAGCTGAAACTCCAATATTTTGGCCACCAATTGCGAAGAGTTTACTCACTGGAAAAGACCCTGATGCTAGGAGGTATTGGGGGTAGGAGGAGAAGGGGACAACAGAGGATGAGATGGCTGGATGGCATCACGGACTCGATGGACATGAGTCTGAGTGAACTCCGGGAACTGGTGATGGACAGGGAGCCTGGCGTGCTGCGATTCATGGGGTCACGAAGAGTCAGACATGACTGAGTGACTGAACTGAACTGAACTGACTAGGATCAAACATCCCATGATTCTTGGTTCTGAAAAAGGCAGAGGGACCAAATTCAGAAATGGGCAGGAGAAGAAACTAGGATAAAACCAGAGAGAAAAGAGGACGGAAGTGAAGAGGAGAGGAGAAGAGACGGGGAAAGAGGCCGAGGGGAGATGTGATTTGGATGAAGTAAAAGGAAAGTGGTGATGGGGTGACCACTAGCAACAGGCGAGGCAGACCTGGAGACCAGCTTCACCTGCAAGCCCCGCCCCTGCCCATCTAGCCCCAGCTTGTCCTCTGCTCCAGGCCTCCTACACCTAATGAGCACGTCCCAGACTAGCTGGAGCTCCAGCCCCAAGACTGGCCTCTCCCTCCGCTCCTGGTCTCTTGGCTCCAGTCCCCGGCTCTCGCCCTCTGCTGCTTGCTCCACTGCGTACTTCTGAGCCCCTGACTCATTCTGGTCACTCCTTTTCCTTGTGGTCCCTTCGTGCTGGAGGTAAGATTGGAGGAGGGGGGGGGCAGAAAAGAGGGCTGGGGTGGAGGAGGAGGTGCTGTCCGCTGGGGATGGGGGCACTTACCTGGCATCTCCTGCCCTGCTCTCGCTGTCTTTCGAGGTGGCCCCCAAGCTGAGCATTCCCCAGGGCAGAGTATGAGGTTGACCCAAGGTAGGCGGCTGTGAGGGTTTGCAGGGCAGGTCGGAGAGATGAGGCGAGGAGTGGGCACCAAGGAAAACGTCTTGCTCTGCTCCAGGGGCCCCTGGGCTGGGAAGCCGGGCACCGGGCAGGGCTCCTTGGGGGCGGGGCTCCGTGGGAGCAGGGATCCAGTTGATGGGGTTCCGTGGGGCAGGGCTTCCAGGACGGGCTTCTGGTTGGCTGGGCTCCAGAGGGTTGGAGCTCCACAGGAGCAGGGGACCAGGACCTGTCTGGCTGGTCTGTGGAGGTGCCAGGCCCGTGCACATGCTGCTGTGCTGTGCGGTCCAGGAAGAACAGCCAGCCAGATGGTCAGGGTTTCCCTCACCCACCCCAGGGCCTGCTCAGGACCTCTTAGAGGCCCAGGGCACTTCCACAGTATGACGGTGGCACAGCCCGCTCCATGGCCCCCTGCAGCCCGAGGGTCCCCAGAGAAGCTAGAGAATGGCTGCCACCCAGCCGCTGGTCCAGGTGGTCCTGGAGGGATGGACTGCATACCTGGAGGAAGCCAGGTAAGCACCGCTGGAGATGGCAGCAGGGGCATAAAGCGCAGGCATAGAGAATGGGGGCGGGGGCGCGGTCATGTGGGCTTGAGTCCAGGCTCCCTTGGTCTGTGTGCCCAAAACCCTGACCTGAGGGTGGAGGCTCACCTGCGCTTGGCATCCGTGAATTCTGCCTCCTCACAACAGTCCCCTAATCTTCTGCAAAGAGCCAGCTGTCTGTGTCCAGCTCCCTGTTAAGTATTCCAACAAATACTTTGTCCCCGCTTCTGCTCCTGGTACCACTCTTTACCCCGAACATTATACACAAAAGCGACCTAGTTTTCCTCTCCACCCTCCACCTCTCCTCGGTATAATCAGGTGTCAAGTTGTGTAGATTGTTCGTCACAATCCATCTCAAAATCATTTTGTTCACAAATTATTTTGAATACCTCTAAGCAGAGACACCCTGCTTATTTAACGTATATGCAGAGTACATCATGAGAAACACTGGACTGGAAGAAACACAAGCTAGAATCAAGAGTTCTGGGAGAAATATCAATAACCTCAGATATGCAGATGACACCACCCTTATGGGCAGAAAGTGAAGAGGAGCTAAAAAGCCTCTTGATGCAAGTGAAAGAGGAGAATGAAAAAGTTGGCTTAAAGTTCAACATTCAGAAAACAAAGATTATGGCATCCGGTCCCATCACTTCATGGCAAATAGATGGGGAAACAGTGGAAACAGTGTCAGACTTTATTTTGGGGGGCTCCAAAATCACTGCAGATGGTGACTGCAGCCATGAAATTAAAAGACACTTACTCCTTGGAAGAAAAGTTACGACCAACTTAGATAGTGATTCAAAAGCAGAGACATTACTTTGCCGACTAAGATCCATCTAGTCAAGGCTATGGTTTTTCCTGTGGTCATGTATGGATGAGAGAGTTGGACTGTGAAGAAGGCTGAGCACCGAAGAATTGATGCTTTTGAACTGTGCTGTTGGAGAAGACCCTTAAGAGTCTGTTGAACTGCAAGGAGATCCAACCAGTCCATTCTGAAGGAGATCAACCCTGGGATTTCTTTGGAAGGAATGATGCTAAAGCTGAAACTCCAGTACTTTGGCCACCTCATGAGAAGAGTTGACTCATTGGAAAAGACTCTGATGCTAGGAGGGATTGGGGGCAGGAGGAGAAGGGGACGACCAAGGATGAGATGGCTGGATGGCATCACGACTCAATGGACATGAGTCTGAGTGAACTCCGGGAGATGGTGATGAACAGGAAGGCCTGGCGTGCTGTGATTCACGGGGTCACAAAGAGTTGGACACGACTGAGCGACTGAACTGAACTGAAGCAGAGACAATACTTTGCTGACAAAGGTCCCTCTAGTCAAAGCTATAATTTTTCCAGCGGTCACATTTGGATGTGAGAGTTGGACTATAAAGAAAGCTGAGCACTGAAGAATTGATTCTTTTGAACCATGGTGTTGGAGAAGACTCTCGAGAGTCCCTTGGACTGCAAGGAGATCCAATCAGTCCATCCTAAAGGAAATCAGTCCTGAATATTCACTGGAAGGACTAATGCTGAAGCTGAAACTCCAAAAATTTGGCCACCTGATGCAAATAACTGACTCATTTGAAAAGACCCTGATGCTGGAAATGATTGAAGGTGGGAGGAGAAGGGGACAACAGAGGATGAGATGGTTGGATGGCTCACCAACTCAATGGACATGAGTTTGAGTAAGCTCTGGGAGTTGGTGATGGATAGGGAGGCCTGGCTGTAGTCCATGGGGTCGCGACTAAACTGAACCATAATGTGAGGGCTTCCCTTGGGGCTCAGGTGGTAAAGAACCTGCCTGCACAGTGCAGGAGATTTGGGCTCAGTGGCTGTTTCAGGAAGATCCCCTGGAGAAGGGAATGGCTACTCAGTCCACTATTCTTGCCTGGAAAACACCTAGGAGCCTAG
This sequence comes from Litocranius walleri, assembly GCA_006410535.1. Classification (NCBI taxonomy): domain Eukaryota; kingdom Metazoa; phylum Chordata; class Mammalia; order Artiodactyla; family Bovidae; genus Litocranius; species Litocranius walleri. Next base: position 880,820 of record SJYG01000683.1, read on the forward strand.
GAGGCTGTATAAGTCCATGGGACTGCCAAGACTCGGACATGACTGAGCAAGTGACACGTTCACTTTTGCCATAATCTAAAATTAATACTTTAGAACTTATTTGGACCACAGGCCAGCATAAATGAATATGACCTAAAATAGACCTCAAATATCAACATAGAACCTGGAGTTCCATCGTGTCTCTCTCCTTGCACAGGAACTAGAGGAGAATGTGGTCACCTCTGGCAGAGAGGGGTACCGGGGAGGGCAAGAAGAGGAGTTATTGAGTCCAGGAGAGGGGTCTTGCCATAGCTTTGGCATTGCCACTTTCCCTCTCTCCCGGTCAACTTCCAGTCTGCCACCTGGTCAGTCTTTGCAAAATATGGCTGTAATTTTGCAGATTAAGCAAAAGGGAGAGATTACTGTTTCCTAGGAGCTAAGTTAGGCATTTTTGTTTTCATTTGGAAAAATGAAGAACCATCGTAAGAAACAGAACAGGAGCTAGCAATGTGGAGTGAGAATGCTGGCCTGGGAATCAAGAGGTTTGTCCCCATAGATTGTATCACTGAAGTTTTCTGAAAAGAACGAAGAAAAATTACATAAGTATATATTCATGCTCTCTAGGAAACCTTGATTATAGATATATAACATAAAATTTATATAATATATATGCATTTTGAATGATTTGAGATGACTAAATGACAAATGGTTGCAACAATATCTAGTAATCTAGATTTTCTAATATGAGGCCAATTTTGGACAAAACAGTGCATTAGTGCATTTTGTCTTCAGTGCCTTGAACTTCATTATTTCTTGCCACTTGAGGTGTTCCTTTCTCAACTCTACCACCCAAACCTTCATATCCTTCTGTAACCTCCTTTCAAATCCTGTTCTTAAGTACTTTTGGTCATACTAAGGCATCAATTACAGACATCAGCTCAAACTGAACATCTTCCCTCTAGAATTTATAGGTGAATACATATAAAATCCTCTACTGGTACTATCTTTGTATTTTTAGCAAAATCCTGGGCTTTCATTGACTGGGCAAATAAACATTAATACAGGAATAAATGAAAAATAAATGATTGGATGGAGGCATAGAGAAAAAAGAAGCAACAAAGATGATTAGAAAGGCAAACTAGAGTGGAAAATAAAGGGAAAAACCAGCATTAAATTTCTGGCATTAACCATTGGATAATGCGGGGGGTAGATACTGGCGTCTTCCAATATTCAGTAAAATGACACCATATACAATTGTGCTGATGGTTAAGTCAGCATATGAATAATAACCACTTTCTAATGAAGGATGTAATGAGTAGTCCCATGTTTTCTTGTTTTTTAATATTTTTGTGTCAGGCAGCTATCTATGAGGTATTGTAAAACAAGTTTGCACCTGAAATTATGTGTACTTATCACTGATGCTGTTACATATATGTGCATACACCAATTATGTTTATACATATGTACAAATTGAAGCACATGGCTTAATTAAAAAAAACTAGATATTTTTGCAGCAGTTGAAAGTCCTCATTTTAAGTCAACAGAATTTTAGGGGAGAAAATTTCCTTTACTTAATTTCATCATTAGGGGAAAAATTCTGAATCTTCTGAAACTGAATGTATGCTATCATTGATAATCATATTGGAATAAAAGAGTATCCTTTATCCACCTTATACTGCATGTGACTAAGTAACAACGCTAACTATACACTATGGAAAATTTTCTTCTGCTTTCTGACATAAATTCATCTAATGATTTGCCTGGCCTGGAAAGCTATTTTTTTTCCCTAAGCTTTCCTCCTCATGTCTTATTCAGCATACATTTTGAGGACAGCTGGAGAAGTCTATAATGAGTTACATTAATAACTGAAGATGGAGGATGATGGGCATTCTTGAAGGGAGGGGGAGATAAGGACTGAGAATATGCAGATGTTTGGCCACAGCAAGGACTGAATTAGTAATGAGTGTGCATAACTGAGATCAGAGACGGAGACACAGTCAAAAGGCTGCCAGGCGGTATGGCTTAGCACCACAGCAACATCTGACATCCTGGAATGCCACTGCCTTGCAGCCACACAGCACATCAATTCAATTACCCCACCTGGAGAAGAATGGGAAGAAAAATTCACTCAAACTGACTCTTGTGTTTTACCTCTAGGAGAATTTTGGTCGATGGGAAGCTGTTTTTATTTAAAAAGTCAGGCAATCTAGAATAAGCCAGCATTTCATTATATAAGAGGGTAGACCAGAAGGTGAAAGAATTTGAAGGGAAAATTAATTTTCCACAGAAATCGGGATGGGGGTGGTGCATAGAGTAAGAATTCGCTTAGGTTTTCTGTCACAGTTAATATTTAATGAGCAAATGATGATCTCTTGTTAAATGATATAAAAAATTAAGCAAAAGTTAGACTTTCATAAAATTATTTTTTAAATGATTTTCAAGCAGTAAACTTTGATGATCAGTCATGTCTGACTCTGCAACCCCTTGGACTATACAGTCCATGGAATTTTCCAGGCCAGAATACTGTAGTGGGTAGCCTTTCCCTTCTCCAGGGAATCTTTGCAACCCAGGTCTCCCACATTGCAGGCAGATTCTTCACCAGCTGAGCCACAAGGGAAGCCCAGGAATACTGGAGTGGGTAGCCTATTCCTTCTCAAGCAGCTCTTCCTGGATTCTTTACCAACTGAGCTATCAAGGAAGCCCAAACTTTGATAAGGCATGCTATTTTCTATGCATTTTTATATTTGCTTTTAATATTTCTGTTTTCTATAATGTATCTGTACCCTCAACTGCAGTATTACCTGTCTTAATCTTATCTCTTCTACTTAAACTTACATTCCTTGTTAATGCTGTGGTTTTTTTTTTTTTTTATCACCAACTCAATGGACATGAGTTTGAGTAAGCTCTGGGAGTTGGTGATGGATAGGGAGGCCTGGCTGTAGTCCATGGGGTCGCGACTAAACTGAACCATAATGTGAGGGCTTCCCTTGGGGCTCAGGTGGTAAAGAACCTGCCTGCACAGTGCAGGAGATTTGGGCTCAGTGGCTGTTTCAGGAAGATCCCCTGGAGAAGGGAATGGCTACTCAGTCCACTATTCTTGCCTGGAAAACACCTAGGAGCCTAGGAGGCTGTATAAGTCCATGGGACTGCCAAGACTCGGACATGACTGAGCAAGTGACACGTTCACTTTTGCCATAATCTAAAATTAATACTTTAGAACTTATTTGGACCACAGGCCAGCATAAATGAATATGACCTAAAATAGACCTCAAATATCAACATAGAACCTGGAGTTCCATCGTGTCTCTCTCCTTGCACAGGAACTAGAGGAGAATGTGGTCACCTCTGGCAGAGAGGGGTACCGGGGAGGGCAAGAAGAGGAGTTATTGAGTCCAGGAGAGGGGTCTTGCCATAGCTTTGGCATTGCCACTTTCCCTCTCTCCCGGTCAACTTCCAGTCTGCCACCTGGTCAGTCTTTGCAAAATATGGCTGTAATTTTGCAGATTAAGCAAAAGGGAGAGATTACTGTTTCCTAGGAGCTAAGTTAGGCATTTTTGTTTTCATTTGGAAAAATGAAGAACCATCGTAAGAAACAGAACAGGAGCTAGCAATGTGGAGTGAGAATGCTGGCCTGGGAATCAAGAGGTTTGTCCCCATAGATTGTATCACTGAAGTTTTCTGAAAAGAACGAAGAAAAATTACATAAGTATATATTCATGCTCTCTAGGAAACCTTGATTATAGATATATAACATAAAATTTATATAATATATATGCATTTTGAATGATTTGAGATGACTAAATGACAAATGGTTGCAACAATATCTAGTAATCTAGATTTTCTAATATGAGGCCAATTTTGGACAAAACAGTGCATTAGTGCATTTTGTCTTCAGTGCCTTGAACTTCATTATTTCTTGCCACTTGAGGTGTTCCTTTCTCAACTCTACCACCCAAACCTTCATATCCTTCTGTAACCTCCTTTCAAATCCTGTTCTTAAGTACTTTTGGTCATACTAAGGCATCAATTACAGACATCAGCTCAAACTGAACATCTTCCCTCTAGAATTTATAGGTGAATACATATAAAATCCTCTACTGGTACTATCTTTGTATTTTTAGCAAAATCCTGGGCTTTCATTGACTGGGCAAATAAACATTAATACAGGAATAAATGAAAAATAAATGATTGGATGGAGGCATAGAGAAAAAAGAAGCAACAAAGATGATTAGAAAGGCAAACTAGAGTGGAAAATAAAGGGAAAAACCAGCATTAAATTTCTGGCATTAACCATTGGATAATGCGGGGGGTAGATACTGGCGTCTTCCAATATTCAGTAAAATGACACCATATACAATTGTGCTGATGGTTAAGTCAGCATATGAATAATAACCACTTTCTAATGAAGGATGTAATGAGTAGTCCCATGTTTTCTTGTTTTTTAATATTTTTGTGTCAGGCAGCTATCTATGAGGTATTGTAAAACAAGTTTGCACCTGAAATTATGTGTACTTATCACTGATGCTGTTACATATATGTGCATACACCAATTATGTTTATACATATGTACAAATTGAAGCACATGGCTTAATTAAAAAAAACTAGATATTTTTGCAGCAGTTGAAAGTCCTCATTTTAAGTCAACAGAATTTTAGGGGAGAAAATTTCCTTTACTTAATTTCATCATTAGGGGAAAAATTCTGAATCTTCTGAAACTGAATGTATGCTATCATTGATAATCATATTGGAATAAAAGAGTATCCTTTATCCACCTTATACTGCATGTGACTAAGTAACAACGCTAACTATACACTATGGAAAATTTTCTTCTGCTTTCTGACATAAATTCATCTAATGATTTGCCTGGCCTGGAAAGCTATTTTTTTTCCCTAAGCTTTCCTCCTCATGTCTTATTCAGCATACATTTTGAGGACAGCTGGAGAAGTCTATAATGAGTTACATTAATAACTGAAGATGGAGGATGATGGGCATTCTTGAAGGGAGGGGGAGATAAGGACTGAGAATATGCAGATGTTTGGCCACAGCAAGGACTGAATTAGTAATGAGTGTGCATAACTGAGATCAGAGACGGAGACACAGTCAAAAGGCTGCCAGGCGGTATGGCTTAGCACCACAGCAACATCTGACATCCTGGAATGCCACTGCCTTGCAGCCACACAGCACATCAATTCAATTACCCCACCTGGAGAAGAATGGGAAGAAAAATTCACTCAAACTGACTCTTGTGTTTTACCTCTAGGAGAATTTTGGTCGATGGGAAGCTGTTTTTATTTAAAAAGTCAGGCAATCTAGAATAAGCCAGCATTTCATTATATAAGAGGGTAGACCAGAAGGTGAAAGAATTTGAAGGGAAAATTAATTTTCCACAGAAATCGGGATGGGGGTGGTGCATAGAGTAAGAATTCGCTTAGGTTTTCTGTCACAGTTAATATTTAATGAGCAAATGATGATCTCTTGTTAAATGATATAAAAAATTAAGCAAAAGTTAGACTTTCATAAAATTATTTTTTAAATGATTTTCAAGCAGTAAACTTTGATGATCAGTCATGTCTGACTCTGCAACCCCTTGGACTATACAGTCCATGGAATTTTCCAGGCCAGAATACTGTAGTGGGTAGCCTTTCCCTTCTCCAGGGAATCTTTGCAACCCAGGTCTCCCACATTGCAGGCAGATTCTTCACCAGCTGAGCCACAAGGGAAGCCCAGGAATACTGGAGTGGGTAGCCTATTCCTTCTCAAGCAGCTCTTCCTGGATTCTTTACCAACTGAGCTATCAAGGAAGCCCAAACTTTGATAAGGCATGCTATTTTCTATGCATTTTTATATTTGCTTTTAATATTTCTGTTTTCTATAATGTATCTGTACCCTCAACTGCAGTATTACCTGTCTTAATCTTATCTCTTCTACTTAAACTTACATTCCTTGTTAATGCTGTGGTTTTTTTTTTTTTTTAATCACTGGTATTTCTTAATTCCATAAGATATCACCTATGATAAGGCAAAGATCTCTTCATGCTCATTTAAATCTCATAAAACTACTGGGCCAGAGGTGAGAGAGTCGGAAGCAGATAAATATTGATTTAAGTGTAACTCTTTGTCTGTAGAAACAGATGACCATGTAGATTTTACCAAAATCGATTTTCAATTGTGCTTTTAGGCCTTTTGCAGAGGGAATGGGGGGGTAGGGAGTGTTGTGTGAAGCACAAGTGGATGTGTGTCCAGGAAGAGCCGCTATTGAGTGTGTAGTGGAGGACAGAGGGGCGTGCCAGGTTTGTGCCCCTACCTGGATTCATCGCTAACTGTACCCACTGCAGATGCAGGCGAGTGCATTTGTAATGGAAAAGCTTGGGCTGACATTCCTCTGTTCTTGTTCATTAGGGAGGATAAGTAATACTCTGAGGCCAAATGAAAAAATAACCCAAAAGGAAACTCAGAAAGAAAAATGTTCTGAGGGACTGAAGAACATGTGAAAGAACATGACTCAGCACAGAAAGCAGATATAGAATAGATTGGAAACTCCTATGAAGGAGGATTTGGGGCTTTCTGAAGTAGCATTATCTTGCCTTCAAGGCAGTCAGTTCTTTATCTGTTCCAGCACAACACGTCCGGTTACTCTCAAGGGCATCTCCTAAAGAGTCCCTGGTCTTCAGCAAACACAGCACGTGATGGACACGTTTCACCTGTTGTTGTTGTTTAATTGCTAAGTCTGTCCGACTCTTCACAACCCTGTGGACTGCAACAGGCCAAGCTTCCCTGTCCTTCAACATTTCCCGGAGTTTGCTTAAACCCATGTCCATTGAGTCGGTGATGTCATCCAGCCATCTCATCTTCTGCAATCCCCTTCTCCTCCTGCCTTCAATCCTTCCCACCATCAGGATCTTTTCTAGTGGGTTGGCTCGTCGCATCAGGTGGCCAAAGTATTGGAGCTTCAGCAACAGCATCAGGCCTTCCAATGAATATTCAGGGCTGATTTCCTTTAGGATGGACTGGTTGGATCTCCTTGCAGTCCAAGGGACTCTTAGGAGTCTTCTCCAACATCACAGTTTGAAAGCATTAATTTTTTGGCACTCAGCCTTCTTTACGGTCCAACTCTCACATCCATATATGACTACTGGGAAAACCATAGCGTTGATTCTACAGATCTTTGTAGGCAAAGTAATGTCTCTGGTTTTTAATATGCTGTCTAGGTTTAGCATAGCTTTTCTTCCAAGGAGTAGGCATCTTTTAATGTAATGGCTGTAGTCACCATTTGCCGTGCTTTTGGAGCCCAAGAAAATAAAGTTTGTCACTGCTTCCATTGTTTCCCCATTTATTTCCCATGAAGTGATGGGACCAGATGCCATAATCTTCGTTTCTTGTATGTTGAGTTTTAAGCCAACTTTTTCACTCTCCTCTTTCACTTTCATCAGGAGGCTCTTTACTTCCTCTTCACTTTCTGCCATAAGGGTGGTGTCATCTGCATATCTGAGGTTATTAGTATTTCTCCCAGCAATCTTGATTTCAGCTTGTGCTTCATCCAGCCCAGCATTTCACAGGATGTACTCTGCATATAAGTTAAATAAACAGGGTGATAATATACAGCCTTGACATACTCCATTATGAATTTTGAACCAGTCCGTTGTTCTGTGTTGGATTCTGACTGTTGCTTCTTGACCCACATACAGGTTTCTCTGGAGGCAGGTAAGGTGGTTTGGTATTCCCATCTCTTTATGAATTTTCCATAGTTTGTTTGATCCACAGAGTCCAAGGATTTAGCATGGTCAGTGAAGCAGAAGTAGCTGTTTTCTGGAATTCTATTGCTTTTTCCATGATCTAGTAGATGTTGGCAATTTGATCTCTAGTTACTCTGCCTTTTTAAAATCCAGCTTATACACCTGGAGGGGCTTCTCTGATGGCTCAGATGGTAAAGAATCTGCCTGCAGTGCAGGAGACCTGCGTTCAACCCCTGGGTGGGGAAGATCCTCTGGGGAAAGGAATGGCAACCCACTCTAGTGTTCTTGGCTGGAGAATCCCGTGGATGGAGGTGGGCTACAGTCCATGGGGTTGCAAAAAGTCAGACATGGCTGACTAACAGCTGAAGCTGTACATCTGGAAGTCCTTGATTCACACACTGTTAAAGCCTAGTTTAGAGAATTTTGAGCATGACCTTGCTCGCATGTGAAATGAGTGCAATTGTGCAGCACTTTGGCATTGTCCTTCTTTGGGATTGGAATGAAAACTGACCTTTTCCAGTCCTATGGCCACTGCTGAGCTTTCCATATTTGCTGGTGTATTGAGTGCAGCAGCAGCATCTTTTAGGATTTGAAATAGCTCAACTAGAATTGTATCACTTCCTCTAGCTTTGTTTGCAGTCATGCTTCCTAAGGTCCACTTGACCTCACATTCCAGGATGTCTGGCTGTAGGTGAGTGATCACATCACCATGGTTATCTGAGTCATGAAGATCTTTTTTATATAGTTTTTCTGTGTATTCTTGCCACCTCTTCTTAATATCTTCTGCTTCTGTTATGTCCCTACCATTTCTGTCCTTTATTGTGCCCATCTTGGCATGAAATGCTCCTTTGGTATCTCTAATTTTCTCGAAGAAATCTCTAGTCTTTCCCATTCTACTGTTTTCCTTTATTTCTTTGCATAATATAGCCTAATCTCAGGAGTGAGAAAACCTTTGCCATATTCTATTAGAAGAAAGTCAAAAATAGGGGGCTCTATAGTAATTGAGAATGGAGACCATCTTAAGAGTAGCCCGTCATAGGTCTGTGACCCCAATTCTTCATAACACTCCTGTAGGCTAAATACATTCACCACTCGAGATCTAAAAGTCTCTTCTCTTGTGCATAAAATCCAAAATCACATCTTATAAATCAGGCTCAGGTGGAAGGTAACCACTGGTTTTAACCCATTAGCATAGCTCTTAGGCACAATTCCTCTCCATCTCCAGGTCTGTAAAACTAAGGAGATGAGACCTCTGCCCCAACATACCCAATATAAATTAGGAGGAAAGGCACAGGGTAACATCTACAGATACTCCAGTTCCCAAAAGGGAGAAATGGGAGGGGAGGCAGTTCTGAAATGCCGCTGGTTCAGGTCCAGCCAGGGTACTTCGATCAAGGCTGGGACAGTCCTCCATGGCTCTCAACTTTGCTTGGATCCTTCATCCCAGTCTTTGGTCATCTGCCGAGGTCCAGCCTCAGCAGAGTCCAGGGATATCCTCAGGATGGACAACGTCAGTGAATGAAGAAAGATAGAGAAAGAGATAAGGAAAGAGACATGGGGTGACCAAGCTTCAGTGAGCAAGGCCCATTTTACTTTATTTTCCTCAGGGCTTTTATACCCTGAGTTGTACATACAGCAAGGTGAAAAATGCAGAATCCACTCAACATTCCATCAGTAATAACTTTTATCGATATCAGGTTCCTTCTTGTAAGAGTCTTATTTTTTGTACATTATCTTCTATTCCAGAGGCCTGTTGATATTCCATGACCTTTATTTGATAAAGGTTGGTCAACTAGAACAATAATTTTCCCTTAAAGTGTTTCTTCTTAAATTCCTAGCCTGGGTCACCCTTAAAGTACAGAGTTGCATTTTTGTGGAGCAAAGTTCAGTGAGTTACAGCAAAGAAAGAACTTATTAACTCAAAGTCTAATGTTGCCAATGCTAAAGCTACTGCTTGTTATTTCTACATCTACACTATATGCACTCCCAGGAACACAATGGATAAGGAATGTGAGAACCTGGCCACAAGCATAGGCTCAACAATGTTGCAAGAGTCTGCATAAACCTGCCAAGTAAGCTAGAATGCTAACAGGGGGTTTGAACTGAAACACTCTTATCTTGTCCAGGAGACTTATTAACTAAAGCCCTAAGTTAACTCTTTCCAGAGAAATGTGGTCGAGGACAGCCCCTGTTAATGTCAGAAGAGTTGGTGAAAGACATAACATAGTAAGACAGACAGATTCTGGTTTGGGGGTAGATGCTCGAGCAAGTCCAGGGGGTCCCTTGAGTCCTGATCTTGCCTTTGCCCATCAGGCCTCTTCTTCATGACCTTTGCCATGGGTGGGGTTCTCAGGCTGGCTCCCAGCATCATCCTCCCCTTTTCTCACGTTTTCACTGAGTATTCATCAGCCTGACCCCCGGGCTTCCCTGGTGGCTCAGATGGTAAAGAATCTACCTGCACTGCAGGAGACCTGGATTCGAACCCTGAGTTGGGAAGATCCTCTGGAGAAGACCATGGCCACCCACTCCAGTGCTCTTACCTGGAGAGTTCCATGGACACAGGAGCCTGGTGGGTGACAGTCCATGGGGTCACAAAGAGTCAGACACGACTAAATGACTGATGTACTGACTCTAGGCAGTAAAAAGTGGGAGGTGCCTTGGCTTCCTTTCCCTTCTTCCCCTCTGCCTTCTTCAGTCCAAGCTTAGCACTGTTTCTGCTGAAATAATTTCCTAAACAACTCTGTACCATTCAAGTCATTAGGCAGGAGTCACAGCCACAGCTCTAAGGTAACCCTTTCTCTAGGGCAGCCTTCTTCTGTAAATGGCTGAGGAGCAGTTCCCTTCAACTTTCTTGAGGCTCTCTGGTTTGACTGAAGGCCTGTGACGCATACTGTTTGTCTCTTGGGACTGAGGACTCTGACCTTTTGATCTTTTGAGGTTTTACCAAAAGTTTGTATCATGGCATTCTTGGCCTTTTCCATAATGTATGCTTTCCTGCCAGGAAAAAAAAAATCTCACCATTAGCATCTTTTGCCACCCGGAAAGCCTGGGGACTTTTAAATCATCAAGCACTGGTTCCCTTTTGTCTGACAGCTCTCCACTTTATTTACTCTACTCCCTTCACATCTTACCATCAGCGGCGAGAAGGAAAAGTAACATTGCCACCGCTTTTCCTGGAAGTCTCTTTGGCTGTGTATCCAGCTTAACCCCTCGCAGGTTCTGCGTCCTGAGCAGCTGCGGGAGGCAATCTCATCAGACGCTCTGCCGCTGCATAACAAGCATCCCCATCCCTCTGGTTTCCAGCAATGTGTTCCTCCCTTCCTCAAGCATTCTTAAAATCCAGATTTCTATCAATAGTTTATTCAAGGAAAATCAGACTCTCTGCCGTGCTCCTCAAAATTCTCCCAGCCTCTGCTCACTGTCCAGTTCCAAAGCCAAGCTTATGTCTTAGGTGTTTGTTACAGCAGCAGCCAGCTTTCAGAAGCCCAAACCTGTATTTGCTTTTTTCTTGCTGTGTCAGTAATTACAACAAATTTAACTGTTTCAAACACACACACACACATTTATTATCTCACCGTGTCCATGGGTCAGAAGTCTGGGCAAGACTTAACGGGTGCCCTGCTCAGGTCTCGGGTGGCAAGGAAGGTGTCACTTGGGCCTCATTCTCATCTGGAGACTCCCCTGGAAAAGAATCTCCTTCCCAGCTCACTTGGGTTGTGGGCAGAATCCAGCTCTCAGCCAGCCTCTGATGGAGGTGGGCCTTCAGCAGACTGTCTGTCAGCTGCAGACCGCTGTTAGGTCCCAGAGGCCATCCGCTTGTCCCAGGTCTGCCTGCAGTCCCTTGCAGAGTGAGCTTTATCAACCTGCTGCTTTCTCCATCAACTGAGCAAGAAGAATCTCCCACTGCTGTTGGCTGAGACAGAATCTCCTATAACATAATGTCATGGCAGGAATGCTAGCTCGTCACCACGTTCTGATTCTGTTGATTTGAAGCAAGTCACAGGTCCCGTCCACAAGCAAGGGGCGGGGGTCACCCAGAGCGTGGACACAGGGCCCCTTCCAGGGCCTGTCAGCCACACACGGCCTCTTCTGCATTCCTTTGTTGTCATCGTTTGTGCTGTATTATTAGAAAACAAGTACTTTGACATGGAAGGTGTCAGAGTCCACTTGATCTGCTATAACCATTTACTGTAGACAGGGTGGATCCTAAACAAAATAAATTTATTTCCCACAGTTCTTAGGAGATTGGGGCACCAGCGTGATTGGGTTCTGGTGAAAGCTGGATTCCCTGCTGTGCTCTCACCTGGTGGAAGAGGCAAGGTCACCCTCTGGGGTCCCTTTCCTAAGGCCACTCATCCCATTCATAAGGGCTCCACCCTCAAGACGGAATCACCACCCAAGAGCCCCACCTTGGGGCTGAAAATTTCAACCTGTGAACCATGGGGAGACATGAACATTCAGTCCATTGGAGAAGATGTAATTTGACTCTCTTTTTTCTTCCTTGCAACTTCTACAGAGAAAGTTGAAACTCTGGGGAATGTCTGTGCATTTTTAAAAGTTCAGCTCTCTGTGCAGTTCTTGGGCCCCATGACCACAGGCAACCAAGGTGACTGCCTTCAGTTTTAAGTTTATTCAGTTATATCATGGGCAGCACATGCTGTGAGTTAACACCCTTCAGGGAATCATTAGGACACTGTGACTATCTTCCGTAAGGAAGAGAAAGTTTTATTGGCTGAGAATTTCAGTTTTGAATATTCGTCATAAACACTATGTGGACAGAAGCAGCTGGACTGTTAAAGCACGGCTATTGATTATAGAAAATTAAATAATTTGGGCGTCAAATTGTGTTCCTAAAGTGTACTACCCGAGATTAAATGTCCTTTAGAGGAAGACGGGGATTAACATACACACACTGCGATACACGCGGAGCAGCTGAGTCCAGGCATCACATCTGTCTAGCCCACAAGCTGCAGCCACTGAAGATGGCGTGCCTAGAGCCTGTGCTCCACGAGAGAGCGACTGCAGGGGCAGCCCCCACCCCACAGCTAGAGAACGCCCCCAAAAAGCAGCGAGGAGCCAGCAGGGCCCAACAGGTAAAGACTGAAACTATTTTTAAAGTAGATGCCCAACATGGACGTACTGTATGCACAGCACAGCACTGTGTCACTCAGTATCCTGCCACGGCCTGTCTGGGAAAGAATGCAAGCAAGACCCAGTATCTGTATACGTACAGCTGGCCCACTCTTCTGTGCAGCAGAAAGCAGCACAACTTTGCAGACCAACGATATTCCAAGACCAACAAAAATGCTCTTTAGAGACCATGAAATTGGATTTCAGCCCTTCAGTCACCAATGATCATTTAGAAGTTATCTTAATCTTTGGTATATTTTTTAAAAAGCCCAAGGCCAGGCCTGTTTTAGCACTCTTCTTTGCTTTTGGAAGATAAAGTGTAAAAGATCAAGAAGAGAACGGAAGAGCCTTGCAGGGCAGGCTCTGGTCTAAGTTCACACGGTTTCACTTCCTGCCTGGATCCTGCTAAGATGCTGCGGGGGGACCAGAGCCTGCCCACACACCCCTCCCCGCTCCTCCTCCCTTTCTGCATTCATCCAGCCTGTGTCGGGCACCTTTGATTCCTGGTGGCACCTGGTGAACAGTTTAATACATACAGTCGGTATCCTCAGGCATCCCTCTGGGAGACTTTGTATGGTAGTTGCTGTGCTGGGTTTTTTTAGCAGAAAAGTTTCAAATCACAAAAAAAAACTTCTCTTCAGCATTTTATTGTTTTGAGATCTGGTTACAAAGTGGCTCTTAGAAGAAAGAAACACCCGCCATCCCAGCTCTCAAGTGGGACTTTTGAAATCAAGGTTAAAAGTTCTCAGATATCACTGCTGATTGCTTGACCATATTCACATATCTGGCTTAAATTCAGATTTTGTTTGCCAGGAAATTTTTTTTTAATTAGTACTACTTACGTCAATAGCAGTACTGTGACATGAACAGTGCTATTTCTTGCTCCATAGTTTTTTTTTTCTAACAGGAATGTCAACTGTCTGTGTAGGTTCAGGTATGTCTTATAAGAGCGATGCCAGGCACACAGTAGGCCCTTAATAACAAACACATCCTCAGATAGGATGACTCTCTAATATTCTAATACCACTTACTTTTCCTACTCTTAAATATAGGACTAAATCCAGGCTAACATTGGAAACTCTGAATTTTATGACGTATTTTTCCTTCGACAAGGTGATCACTTTAATGATTCAAACTAGAATAAGGTACAGTACAAATCTCCTAATCCAACTTAGAAACTACAGCGTTTCACACAGTATTAACACTCTATCACTAGAACATCATCAGGCCATAATGACTAATAAGGAAGGCATTTCCTGGCAGCTAATGACCAGCACAGGGGAGCTGGCTCTTGACCCGGGGCCAGCAGCCCACGGCCCAGCTGGCTACTCCCAAAACCGGACATGCCGGGCCTCCCTCAGAGGTTACAGTGTATTTATTTATAAACTGTTAGTATAGTAACAAGGAGAGGAAAATGAAGTCACGTTTCGGTGCTGTTCAGTTGGAAGTATCCGTAGGTGTGTGATGGCTGTTAGTCGTTGTAATTGGATGCCCCAGATTTTTCTTCCTCTGTCTGGGTGACAGCTAGTCAACACTGAAAGCTTTGAACGTGAAATGAAGTCTGCTTTTGGAAGTGCACAAGCTGAATAAAGGTCGCTGGCACCTCGTGAGCATTGACAGAGTGCCAGGGTCCACGCACCAGAGCCCTCCTGCCAACACAGGAGCTGTGAGAGGCGCAGGCTCCATCTCCCCGTTGGGAAGACCCCCTGCAAGAGGAAATGGCAGCCCGCCCCAGTGTTCTTGCCTGCAGCATCCCACGCAGAGCAGCCCGCCGCCTATAGTCCGCGGCGTCCCAGAGCCGGCCACCACCGAGCATGCGCGCACTGAATGGCCATGAAGAGCGCTTTGACCTGGTGGATGGCTTCGGCAGAGGGGCTGTAAACCACAGGAAGGGGCACAGCACGGCGGGGCAGAAGCAGCTTGCCCCACATTCGTAAGTAGCCCGCGGCGGAGCGTGGATCTCAGGCAGTGAAGCCCACCTCCAAATGCCGTAAGGGGACCGCTATTATGCTTTATCTCATCTCCAAAACAGAGCAGGAACTATTAACAAAGGATGAAAACCCCAATCTCGCATGCCCAACACCGTACTATGTATATATAAGATCGCCTCAAATTTTCAATAAGAAATATTTGGAAGTTATGAAAATGTTCTTATGTAACACCCAACACGTGAGACAATTTTTTTAATTTAAAAAGCACATCATCGATGAGGCTGTTTTCACAATCTATGACAATTCTGCAAGGTGTTTTCATCACACCATGATAACTTTTCCAGAAGCTTACAGCGAGAATTTATAAGTACAGATAACGAGGAGAGAGGCATAGGGGACACAGGGAAGTTTCCTTTCCAGAAAGAGCTCCCTTGCTGCCTGAAACCCGACTCTTCTTCTAGCAGTGCCATCCACTTATTGGCAGTTTGCTTAACAAATTCCCATTACTGAAATAAAAGCACCCCTAGAGAGACAGGACGGTCTCCCACCGTGCCCTGCATCAAGTTAAAGGTGATTCCAGTGAGCTTTCTTCCAATATCAAGCTAGTTATCAAGATATCGCCATGGGCTTGTCTAGTTGTGAATGATGGTTGAGACAGGAGTGGGGACTGACCTATTTTGGAACATGAGAAGCTGCGTGGTCTTAGCTGTTGTGCAACCTGATCACAGCGGGCCTCCCCCCAAGGACTGGAAAGTGGTGGGGGCCAAGAAAAGAGAGGGGAGAGATTCTCTCAGGTGGGCAGCATCGTGGCCTCCAGGTTTTTTTTTTTTAAATTTAACATATGCAGACTCTGCTCTACTCTTTTATATAGTTGAAGTAGTTTTTTATTATTTTACAATATTGTCCTAGTTTCAGGTGGAGAACACAGTGATTCATTTATATAGATGTATACACACACCAACCTAGACAGCATATTAAAAAGCAGAGACATTACTTTGACAACAAAGATCCACCTAGTCAAAGCTATGGATTTTCCAGTAGTCATGTATGGATGTGAGAGTTGGACTATAAAGAAAGCTGAGCCCGAAGAATTGATGCTTTTGAACTGTGGTGTTGGAGAAGACTCTTGAGAGTCCCTTGGACTGTGAGGAGATCCAACCAGTCCATCCTAAAGGAAATTAGTCCTGAATATTCATTGGAAGGAATGATGCTGAAGCTGAAACTCCAATCCTTTGACCACCTGATGCAAAGAACTGACTCATTGAAAAAGACCCTGATGCTGGGAAAGATTGAAGGCGGGAGGAGAAGGGAATGACAGAGAATGAGATGGTTGGATGGCATCACCAACTCAAAGGACATGAGTTTGAATAAACTCTGGGAGTTGGTAATGGACAAGGATGCCTGGGGTGCTGCTGTCCATGGGGTTTCAAAGAGTTGGGAATGACTGTGTAACTGAACAACAATACCCAAGTTCATGTCCATTGTATCAGTGATGCCACCCAGCCATCTCCTTCTCTGATGCCCACTTTTCCTTCTGCCCTCAGTCTTTCACTGCATCAGGGTCTTTTCCAGTGAGTTGGCTCTTCACATCAGGGCCAAAATACTGAAGCTTCAGCTTCAGAATCAGTCCTTCCAGTGAGTATACAGTTTTGATTTCCTTTACAATTGATTGGTTGGATGTCTTTGCAGTCCAATGGACTCTCAGGAGTCTTCTCCAGAACCACAGTTTGAAGGCATCAATTCTTTGGTGCTGTGCTTCCTTTACGGTCCAGCTCTCACAACCATATGTGACCACTGGTAAGACCATTCAGTTCAGTTCAGTCACTCAGTCATGTCTGACTCTTTGCGACCCCATGAATTGCAGCACGCCAGGCCTCCCTGTCCATCACCATCTCCCAGAGTTCACTCAGATTCACATCCATCAAGTCAGTGATGCCATCCAGCATCTCATCCTCTGTCATCCCCTTCTCCTCCTGCCCCCAATCCCTCCCAGCATCAGAGTCTTTTCCAATGAGTCAACTCTTCACATGAGGTGGCCAAAGTACTGGAGTTTCAGCTTTAGTATCATTCCTTCCAAAGAAATCCCAGGGTTGATCTCCTTCAGAATGGATTGGTTGGATCTCCTAGCAGTCCAAGGGACTCTCAAGAGTCTTCTCCAACACCACAGTTCAAAAGCATCAATTCTTCAGCACTCTGCCTTCTTCACAGTCCAACTCTCACATCCATGCATGACCACAGGAAAAACCATAGCCTTGACTAGATGGACCTTAGTCGCAAAGTAATGTCTCTGATTTTGAATATACTATCTAGGTTGGTCATAACTTTTCTTCCAAAGAGTAAGCGTCTTTTAATTTCATGGCTGCACTCACCATCTGCAGTGATTTTGGAGCCCCCCAAAATAAAGTCTGACACTGTTTCCACTGTTTCCCCATCTATTTGCCATGAAGTGATGGGACCAGATGCCATGATCTTCGTTTTCTGACTGTTGAGCTTTAAGCCAACTTTTTCACTCTCCTCTTTCACTTTCATCAAGAGGCTTTTTAGTTCCTCTTCACTTTCTGCCATAAGGGTGGTGTCATCTGCATATCTGAG